>CM069540.1:20435000-20592500 GCA_035773235.1 Eospalax fontanierii
ACACACACACACACACACACACACACACACAGTCTCCTCGGCCAGGACCACTGGAATTGCTCCATCAGGAAGTCACATCCCTTCCCTGTCCACCTTAGCTACTGTGCTGGCCTCGAGCCAGTTTGTTCGTGCAGTCCCTTTAGCCATAGCCAAGAACCCAGTACAGCCCTCCCAGGAGCCGTGGAGGGAAGCTGGTCAAACGTGAAGGAGACTGAGGGGAGGATGACTGCGCCCATCTCAGTGCCAGTGATGGGTTCCACTCAGTGGGGAAGCAGATGTTCTATAGAGCTGCCACTGGGCTCAAGGAAATATGGCTGAGATAGGGGATGGAGCTTGTCTTGGGCCAAGTGTGGGGTTAGCTTCTTGGCATTCAGCTCCATCACCAAGCTCCTGCTAGAAAGAGTAAGAAAAGCCTGAACCTCCATCCTCTCTGATGCTGCTGCTTTCCTGCAGGCAGATTCTCTGCCCCACTCCCTCCCATTAAAGCAGACTCTCAGGAAAGACGGGGGACTTCACTGAGATAAGTGGTTAATAACAACTTTATGCAACACCCTCCCCTGGGGATTACTGCGGGCAAGATCCAGGATTTAAGTGAGAACAGCAAAGAAATAATGAGGGGATTTCAGGCTACGACCAGAAACTGGGGATGTGCAGAGGCCCTGGAACCTTCCTAGCACTCTGGAGACCATCCTGACACCATTCCTAGTAGAGATGCCAGCCTGCGTGTATTCAACTTTCAGCCTGCTTGCTGTGTGGACATGCCCCTGGTCCTTTCTGATGTAATGTCCTCAGCTGTCCAAGGGGATGATGCTTCCACCCTTGTCAAAAGCATTATGAGGTCAGGTTCCTGGCTTAAAGTGGGTGCTCCTTGGCTGTTTCTTACCTTTCTTCTTCCACATTTCAGACATTTTTATTGGAGGAAGAAACTGGATTGGGATGTAAAGCAAGGCATTATACCACCACACTTGAACCTTGGTTGTTTTCCTGAAATGGTCCAGACCCACCTTCTAGATTTTTCCCCAGGGTAGTCCGCAACTCAGAGAAAGTATCTCAGAGATGGGGCTCATATGAAAGCGTGTACTAGTTACTTGTCTTAGCACAGGGACAGAATACCTAACAGAAGCAACTTAAGTGAGGAAGGATTTGTTTTGGCTCATGGCCTCGGGGAATGGAAGCCTTTGTGTCCCGAAGGCATGCTAAAGCAAACTTGGTCTAGGCTGACAGGAGCTGGCAGCTGCTGCTTCTCACATTTGGCAGATTAGAAAGCACACAGCTGAACTCAAAGCAAGGATGGCTATAGCCCCGAAAGGCCTGCCCTTAGAGGCCGACATTTGCCAGTTAAGCACCATGTCTCGAATGTGCCAGTTAAGCACCATCTCCCAGAACAATGTCACAAAACATGAGCCTCTGACAGCATTTCACATCCAAGCTTGTAATAGTCTTCTCCCGGTCCCCATGGGCGCATGGCTATCTAACAATACAAAATGCATTCAGTCCAACTTGAAGAGTCTCTATAGTCTTAACAGTACCAATACTTTTCAAATGTCCAAAGTCTCTCCTGAGTCTCATATCGAGTTTTTAGCTTTCAGCTCCTTTTCAACCAAAAACTGAGGGTTGGAGAGATGGGTCAGTGGTTAAGAACACTTGCTGCTCTTGCAAAAAGAAAAAAAAAAACCCAAGTTCAGTTCTCAGCACACATGTTAGACAGCTCACAGCCTCCTATAACTCTAGCTCCAGGGGATCTAATACTTTCTCCTGGTCTCCACAGGCACACTTCTGCACATACACACACATATACACACAAATAAAAATAGAATACATCTTAAAAACAGTTTTTAAATAGTAAAAAATTTTAAATGAGTTACATACTCCTAAAATATAATGGCAAAATGTTGACCATTCACAATCCAAAAGGGAGAAGAAGAAGAAAGAAGAAGAAAAAAGAAGAAAGAAAGAAAGAAAGAAAGAAAGAAAGAAGAAGAAGAAGAAGAAGAAGAAGAAGAAGAAGAAGAAGAAGAAGAAGAAACTGGATAAGAACAAGATCAAAAAGCCATCAGGCAAATATTAAATCTTGTATTTCCATGTCCAGCATTTGGGGCACCTGATAACAGCATCTGGCCTCCAACAGGCTTGGGCAGCCTCACTCCTATGTCCTTGCTGCCTGCAGTTCACATAGTCTCTTGTTCTGGCTCCACTCAGTGCTCACACCTTTCCTTGGTGAACCCTCCACATTTCTGGCATTCCCAACATCCTAAAGTATTCACTGCGATTTAGGCTTCACCTTCACAGTTTCATACACAACTGTCTCAGCAGCTCCATACAGGAAATCTTACTCTGATGTGCATTGCTTGACCCCACTGGCTTTTCTCTAGAACCTTGGTACAAGCCTCAGTAACCCCTGTGCTGAACATGTTTACAAAACTAGCACCGCATAGAAAACACCAAGTCCTGTCACCAGCTTCAGATATAGCCAGACTCTTTGGACCAAGGTTGAAGTCACCTCCAATTACCTGTGTGGCTGAGCCATGGAAAGCATTTCCCGCCATAGTTATTTTTCAGTAGGGTGACCCTTTAAATTTATCTTTTCAGGCACTGTCTTTTAAAGTGAAAGATTTCAAATGGGTTTTCAGTTTATACCTTGGAGCCTTTGGTGGGTGGGCATCTCACCCACAAGGCACCATCACTATAGTCCCAGTGCAAATGTGTATTTTTCTTTGTAATGGGTGTGGCACTGCTTTCTTTAACATTTACAGCCCTCTGTCCACATCCACATTGTCCACAACTTCAGATGTGCTTATGCTAATCTTCTCGCCAAGCTGCACACTTTCACATCTTTGTGATCCACTCTTCGATCTCCATTTCACTGTAAAGATGACTAAAAGCAGTAAGTAGTAACCATGCCACAGCCTGGCTGTTATGCTATCTTGAAAGTTCTCTGTCAAACACATTAGCCTATTAATTTTTGAACTCAGCCTCTGGTAAATGTTCAGGACACAGGCAAGAAAGTAGCCAGATTCTTTGCTGGACTATAGTATGAATGGCCTCTAGTCTAATTCCCAAGCATTGTTATTGCCACCTGAAAGTTCATGAGCACTGTCTTCACTGTCTGTTTCAGTATGTTCATTCTGACTTTCCAAGCTCCCATCAGAGTTGCCCACTAAGCTCTGCTTTTAGCACTCTATGGCTTCTCTAGCCCATGACTTCAAACTCACCCACATTCCTTCTATAAACTGGTTCCAAAGAACTACCTGATCAGGTTTACTACAGCAGTAACCCAGTCCTGGAACCAATGTTCTGTATTAGTTGCTTTTCTCATCTGGAATGGCTGTCACTTCTTACATCTTGTAAACCAGGAAGCAGAGAGAGGAACCAAAATAGAAGAAGACTATAACCCTCAGTTGTCCATGTTTGTCAGCCAGGGCCCATGTCCTAAAGGTTTCACAGCCTCCCCAGACAGTGTTTCTAGCTGGGGACCAATCCACCTGAGTGGAACATTTCATGTTCAAACCATAACAACATGGATCCTACCCCCAGACGCTTCCTCCACATCTTGAAAAATCAAAAAGCTTCTACAGTCATCGTCCAGAGACAGGGAGGTAGTCAGAAGTCACCATTTTTCTCCAGTTGGCACCAAGTTCAATGCTTGGTTTCCCTATTGCCACCACAAAGCTTGGTACCTCAAAGCAACATTCACTATCATCTCCTATGGACTGACTTGATTCAATGGGCAATTCATCCTTCAGGTCTCAGGTGGGACAGCAGGCAATGTTCCCTGGAACTGAAGTCATTTGAAGGTGTGAATATTCTAGATATCCACATGGCTGACTCATGTTCCTGGGTTATCCTCCAGAGAACTCATGCACAGCTTCTCCAAGGTGCCTGACCATCTCATGGTATGGTGGCTTGACTTCTCAAGGGACCCAGAGAACCCACAAGTCTTATTAGGGACTTATCAGGGACTCATCTTGAAAGTCTCAGATCACTTCTACTGCAGTCTATTGGTTAGGCAGGCCCCAACCCAGCCCAGAATCAAGAGATGGAACGGAAGTCTACACCTTCATGGAAGAGGGACCAGGATACCTTGAGAAAAGCATGTGGCATGGTAATCTCCCTGGAAACCACAATGTTTCATGTGCACCACCATGTCTTTCCCAGGTAAAAGAGCTTGTGCTAACAGGAGAGGGATCCAAGCAGTGCCCCAGAGTTAACGTACACTGGCTTGACTTGGCCTGCAGCTCTATTCTGGAGCCAGCTGTCACCTACACTGTCCTGACAAAGTTGAAGCCAAGTCTTCACACACTGCAAGGAGTTCCCCATTTGCTTTAAGGGTGTTAACAAGTATTCATCAAGTACCATGCTGATTCATTCACACAGCAAATACATGCTAAGGCCCCTCAGGTCAGCCCAGAGAAGAAACCACCATGACAGAGGTCACAGGGATCCCTGGAAGCTGAACCAGGACTTGGACAGTTACAACACACTGCCTAGTGTGGTAGACCTTGGTGGAGGCAATAGGTTGCATGTAGGAGGGGAGCTGATTTTGATTGAGGGAGGGCACACTCTACCTTCCAACCCGGATTCAAAGCTGTTCCTGAAGGACCCATGTTGGTTTGGGGAGGTAAAAGGAGGGGAGAAAAGGTTCCAAACTAAAGGAGAGTGTGGATATGTAGAGCATGTCACTTGGTTGATTCTTTATCACTTGGTAGAAAAAAGAAAGATGTAAGCGTGGGATATGCTGCCAAGAGATGTGGTTAGGAGGAGAATGCAGGGGTCAAAAACTATGGGCAATGAGAAAAACTCGGACTTTAAACCCAAATGAATCTTTGAACAGCTATACTGTGATCAGATGTACTTTTTAGAAAGATCACTGGTATGTACCAAGGATGGCTTGAAGGAAAGTGACTCAAGAACGACTCAGTCCTGTTATTATTTTATTTACCTCTAGGCTCTGTTTCAAGCTCTTGGTACCCAACAACTGCTCTATCAGTGTGGTATGATAGTGAAGGACAATCATTATCCCATGTTACAGATGAGAACATGGAGGCACAGAGAAAATGAGTCTTTTGTCCTTAAGACCAACCGTGGTTATGATGGCAGCACTGACAGCTAAAGCCAGGCAGTCTGGCTCCAGGGTCTGCCTGCTTCCTCACTGCACTCGCCCTGCTGTAGCTGGGACTCAGGTGAGAGACACATGCAACACAGCTCCACAGGGAAACTGGGCAGGACAGGTGTTCCTGCCCCTCCCTGAAAGCCTGACCCTTGGTGAAGAACCACCACATGTAAATGCATGAACAGTTCCTGGCTCTAAGCAACACGTGGCTGTGTTAGCTGACTGCTCTTCTTCAAAGCCTCAGGCACCAGCAGCCCAGCCCACCTGATGCCAGGGACACTGACTGAGAAATAAAGACACCAGACTGACCTGCAGACTGATAAGTGAGCCTTAGCAAAGACCGGTACATGCAGGTGCAGGCCTGTTTGTCAGGTCGGCCACAGCGTCTCAGGACCCCAAACCAGGCCTCCAGATCAATGGCAGCCCCCCATCCAGGTCACTGCCAAGAGGCAGGCACCTGAGGAAAGTGAAGCCGACTTACCATTCAGAACAAGTGTCCCCTGGAAGGCTGCCGGCAGCTGAGCAGTGAAGGCGTAGCTTTGGAGCACACAGGAGTCTGCTGGGAATTTCCTGAGATGCTGGCTCTGAAAGAGCAGCAAAGCAGATGCTCGCTGGGGACAAGTTGCACTTCACAGGCAGTTAGCACAGCCCTGTCTCGGGGATATAGGAAGGCACTCGTTGGGATGCAGAATTGTAAAAGCCTGACTTGTCATCTCACTAAATCCTCAGTCACTGTCCCATCTGTTACGCAGTTCTGGATCCCTGCTTTCCTCTATTACTTTCTGCAAGAAGCATCCACACAGACCAGTGTGCCAGAGACCAGCCTCACGATCCATTCTGTGCCCAGAGCTTTTGCACACCACCTCGACCCCGGCCCCTGGCACTTAACTCTTCTAACAAGTAAGGGTATGAGAGGTTTACAAGCATGCCCCCTTGTTCAAGGTTTTGCTTTTTAGAGCTCCAAGGTCAATCAACTGTGGCCTTAAAAATATAAAATGTTAAGTTCCAGAAATAAACAACTGATGTCCCAGAATGAATGAGGGCAGTGGGAGAATCTCATCACGTTACTCAGAACGTTGCACAACTTTTCGTCCAGGGTGTCATGGGTCGAGATAAAATATCCAACACCACATGGATGAGGTAGCAAGGTCTTTTATTTTCAACCAACCAGGCCCTTAACTTGGGAAGAGGGAGGCTGGGAAGATGCAATAAACCACAAAACTTACAAGATTCATAGGGCCCCTCCTAAGGTTGTACATGCAGTAAACAATTGCAGGGGGAAAGAAGAGTCTTTCGTGATACTGCCTGGGAATTGGCCAGAGAGCTGTGGGAGAGCAGCTTGCATGAGACACAGAAAGAAGCTTTTATAGGGTCTGAGCAGTGGTGACTAGTTACAATTTGAAACATCCAATAAGAATTAAGCATTTCACAAAGTTTCCCACGAGTACACATTCCTAACAAAAACAGACCAAGGGGTTAGCTATCTGCACATATCCCTCCAAGATCAGAACAAGCATGGGGTGTGGTCGGGCCAGTTTTTTGGAACTGATGAGATCACTCATTTCTTGGCGTGCCGCTAGGACGGGTTGGGCAAATGTCAAGCACCAGTGGACTTTTTAAGTCTGAACAAACAGCTAAATGAAAGTCTTTATCCTATTTTCCTAGGCCATTCACAGGGTATCCACTCAGTATATGTTTTCCATCCATTACTTTCTTCACAGCCCTCTTGGTTATCAGATTAGTTGTTACAACATGGTGTTTGTATCCAAATAACCCTTATCTTACTTCATAATATCCCCAAACACAACAGTTGTGACACTAGCAATCCAAATACACCAAAGAAAAGTCGTAAAGCACTTCTTCTAAGCGAAAAGGTGAAAGTTCTCCAATTAGTAATTACAATGTATATACTGGGGTTACTAAGATCTACGGTAAGAATGCATAGGAAGACCCACATCACATTACACAAAGAGTTTGATACTATCCACAGATGCAGCATTCATGAGGGTCTTGGACTATATTGCTCTTGGATAAAGAGATCTGCTGTAGTCAGTGTCACTCAAGAGGGTGAGCAAATACCTCCTAAATACCTTCAAAGTCTAGATGTCAATCCAGATTTTGTGATACCAAACCCAGTGTTCTGCCCTTCTTACCTCTTTTTTTCTCATGTCTTAGAAAGCAATTAAAGAAAAGGTTTATTCTGACTCATAGTAGTTCAAGATCATGGGCAGGAAACATGCTGAGGAACCTCAGTTGTCAACTTGACACACCTGGGAAGAGTGACTCTCAACTGAGGCATTTCCTCCATCAAACCGGCCTGTGGCCATGTCTGTGAAGCGTTTTCTTAATTGCTAATGATGTGAGAGGCTCCAGACTCCTGTGGCCACCCCTGGACAGGTGGTCCTAAGTTGTATAAGAAAGCAGGCTGAGCAGAAGCCAGAGAAGTAAGTCAGTAAAGCAGTGTTCCCCCATGGTCTATGCACCAGTTCCTGCCTCCAAGTTACTACCCTGAGTCCCTGACTGACTTTCCTCAAAGATGGACTGTGCCTTGGAAGTGTAAGATGCAATAAACCATTTCCTTCCCAAACTGGTTTTGGCAATGTGTTTTGTCACAGCAATAGAAAGCACTCTTGACCAGGAAGTCACCACAGCAGGAGCTTGAGGCGGCTGATCACATTGCACCCACTCTGTCAAGAAGCAGAAAGCAACAGATGTTTTGTGCTCAGCTAGCTTTCTCTCCTTTTAAAACAGACCAGGGCCTGGACCCAGGGGATGGTACCACCCACAGTGGGCAGGTCTTCCCACCTCAGTTAACCTAATCAAGAAAATCCCTCCGCAGGCAGGCCCAGAAGCCTATCTCCCAGGAGATCCTAGATCTCATCAAGGTGACAGCTGAGAATAACCACAGGGATCAGCCATTCTGGCTGTAGACCTCCCTGAGGATGGGCCTCTAGGCAGGTAAACATAGAGGTCACATTACAGAGAACCACTCCAAGAGGGAGACACTGAGATGGGCTTCGTGTTAGTGAGCCAAGGTCCTGTGGCAGGACAGAGCTTCTTTGTCTGGCACAAGATGACAGAGTGGTATTTTCACTCCAGCTAGCCTCTTAGCCCACTCGCCGCACCGTTATAAAACATGGCAGAGCTGGTCAAAAAGCCAATGGTTTATGCCTTCAGCCCTGGGGAACTCATTCCCAAGCCACTCATGTGTGGTTTCTTTGATCCATATTCCATAGATACAAATCAAAGAGCTGCTGGGAGAGAAGGCTGACTTGGGTTTTCTAACTGAGCTCACAAAAGCCAAGTATAAATATTCAAAACTGCAAGAGGCTCATTCCAGGTTCTTTCACAGAGATGTCTGTACCTAAATCAAACTCTGATTTTTTCCATAGATAAAATGGCTTTGAGTGGCTTCCTCCAGACCTAGAGAGCCCCCTGTCATGTCAGCATGAGCCTGAGATACCATTTAGTTTCTGGTCACCTGCTGGGGGACACTGCTGAACCAAGCAGGAAGCAGTGTGACAGCTGGCAGGGTGGGAGGGGGGGAGCTCTGAGCCTGGGTTTCCTGGGTCTCTTTCCAGGCCCAGCACACAGCGGCCACCTGGCAGTGTGATCCTGCCAAGAGTCTTGTCTTGTGGTCTGTTGTGTGTGACGTTTCCTGGGGAGAAGAAAGTACGTGTGTATTCACACCGATAACAAACCGAAGGAAGGATTCCACTCAAGTGTAGCGTAGTGAACCTGTAAACTGTATCGGGGTTCCTTACCAGAGTGTGGGTGATTCAAAGCCACCTGTGTCTCATGCAAGCTGCTCTCCCACAGCTCTCTGGCCAATTCCCAGGCAGCATCACGAAAGACTCTTCTTTCCCCCTGCAATTGTTTACTGCATGTAGAACCTTAGGAGGGGCCCTATGAATCTTGTAAGTTTTGTGGTTTATTGCATCTTCCCAGCCTCCCTTTTCCCTCTAGGAGGGAAGAAACAGCTACACAATATGTTTCTACCTTCATCTTCAAAGTCCCCTCCAGGCCCTGACATTCAGTGACATTTATCACGCAGAACCCTGACCCGGGACATGTGGACGGGTGGCATCACCCTGCCCAGACAGCGGGAAAGAGTGTGCAGAGTCCAGCTTTGAATAAAGCCCATCCCATCTATCCGGCTCTGTGAGAATCAAATGACATGACCTTGGTGTTCTGATCTGCTAAATAGATGTTTATTTCTTCAGTTTACCAGGAAAGAGTGTCATTATGTAGAAAAAATGAGAGCTCTAACAGTTACATGTGTCTTCCCTTTGTCCACTTATTAAGTGGAAGAGCTGTCACATAAAGTTAGAGGTGGGAGAAGACCTCAAAAATCTTCTTGAAGGTCTGCTCTGCCTGGCTCTAGACCAGGAACAAGTCACTAGATTCCCACAGTCCATGGAAAGGCCAAGCAACCAACACGAGCCCCAGAGATTGACAGGTTGATTTAGCTGTTACTGAAACTTTACAAAAAGAACAGTTGATCAGGTCTCAGGAACAACGGGATCCAGGGACTCAAATACCGTATAGTGTTCTAGCCAGTATAACCTGCTTCTCTCTGACTGCTGACTTCATTCTTCCTGTTTCAGATTCTCAAGAGGACAAAATTCTGACTGTAGCCATCTCTGGCTTAAAGCTAAACAAATGGTACCTGAAAAGAATATATGGCTTGGCAGAGAACTCAGCAAAGTGCTTATCCCAAAAGCATAACAACTGGAGTTACATCCCCAGAACCTGCATAGAAAGGCAAACCTGGCGTGGTGGCATGTCCTTCTAATCCCAGCACTGAGGGAGGCAGGGACAGTTGGATCTCCAGGGTTCATTGGTCAGTCTGCTTAACATACTTGGTGAGCTCCATGCCAATGAGACCCTGTCTCACAAATTAAAGGTGAATGGCTCCTGAGGAACAATACCTGAGGTTGATCTCTGGCATCAACGTGCGGAGATGGTGAGGTTGAAGGTAGAGAAAAGACAGCAGCCAGCACGTATCGGTTAGTGAAGGAGGCTAGCTGCCCCCTCAGGAGGGACTGAACAGGGTGGGTATTTCTCAAGAGGCAGCATCAGCAAGTGACATTTGGAGTGAAGGACTTCCTTCTCTTGAGTGCTGGCCAATCTATAGGAATCACATGCTAATTCTTTCTCACTGTCCTCAAGGCCATTGAGTTTCAATCTACAACAGGCAGTAGGACTCCATGGAAAGACTGAAGGTCTCAAAGTCATGAGTTTTGTTTCTCTTCTGCCTTGAATTGTGCTGTTACCTAAAGCAGAAGTTAATATCGTCTCTGGACCCTTTCCTCTGCAAAGCAACGCGGGCGGACCCTCCCAGCTAGCACCTTCCGGAAGGGCACAGTATAGCTGAGCCTTTCCAGCATTGCCACATCAAATGTCTCTCCACCTCAGTTTATCCTATCTGTAACTTAGTCACACTTCCCAGCCATTTGTTCTTCATGCTGGACCAACTACCCATCATTCCACAAGCAATGGCATTAACTCAGTAATGTCAAAGGCAGGGAAACCTCAGAGCAATGCTCTGCCCTGTAATGCCATATCCCAGTCTCTGTAAAAAGCATCTGAAGTCAGAGCAGCCATAGGCCCAAGTCAGTGAACAGAAGATGGGGTCCAACATCCACTGACACAGGGTGGTTTGGCACCTCAACAAGCCTCCTAAGATGTACATTGTGGGTTAACACCCTTGATATGTTCATGCTCTAAAGCATCTATTGTGCAAATGACAGCACTGAACCCTAAAGTGGGACGCAACTCACTCAAGTTTATGCCGAAGGTCAATGTTGAGCCAAATCTCCATTTTAGGGTTGCCAAGCCTGGATCCCCATTGTGAGTTAGAACCAAGGCTGCCTATGGGTAGAGCATGATACCCTAGGAGCATACCAGTACTCCTTAAAATTCGGTACCTTCTCTGCTCTTGACTCACCAAAGAAATGACCACTGACCCCATAGTAAGGACTCAGCATGACTCCTCAGCTTCTCCTACCCTTGAGGTCTCAGCTTCTGGTTCAGCAAAACCAGCTTCCTGTGATCTCTAGGAACTTGCAGTGTTCCTGCCACCCATGGAGGGTTGGTGTGTTGTCCTCTTCCTGTGACCTTCCACTTGGCTCCCTCTATACTTGGTTTTGTTCTTAAGTCACATCCATAAAGAGGCCTAACCTACTGTCCCGTTAAATTTGACTTTGTACCCCTGAAGCCCCATCATCAGATGAACTCATTTCATTCCAAAGCACTTGTGATCTCTGGACTGTATTATTTAGTTAGCTGCTCAGTTCCACAAGGACAACACTGTGCCTTGCCCACTGCTGGTCCCCTCACTCCTAAAGCAGTGTGGCCCAGATGGGGCCCTCCACAAATAAGTCAATAAAAGGTCTCAGCATCAGAAGGAACCAGAACGCCCCTGCTGTGGGCAAGGCAGATCTTACCTGTGAATTCATCATCTCTGCAAACAACTTGAGCAGTTCAAAACCAACAAGTCAGTAGAGTCTCCTGTGACTCTACAGAAGACATACCTTGTAAGGAATAACAGGAGAATGCAAGTAGGTGCAATCCCAACTTTTCTCATTTCTGTGACAAAATACCTAAAGGTAGCAACTGACAGGAGGAAGAATTTATTCTGGTTCATATTTTCAGTCCATCAGGCAAAGAAGGTGTGGCAGTAGGAGCCGGAGGCATCTGATTACATCACAGGAACAGACAGGAAGCAGCAGAGATAGGACAGGAAGCAGTGCCCAGCTCTAGCCCTCAAGGCCTGCTCTTAGTGGCCTCATCTGTCAGCTAGGTCAACTTCTCAAAGGTTTTACAACCTCCAGCACAGTCCTACCAGTAGCAACCAAGTATCTGATCACAGGAACCTGTAGCGGACATTTTAGCGCTGACAGAATACTAAGCAAACAATTCTGTTGATCGTAGTGTCAAAAGAATTCTCAGGAATTCAGGGCCCATAAGACAACTAAGCAGATAAAGGCACTTGCCCTGTGGCCTGAGTTTGATCCTACAACCATGTAAAGGTGGAAGGAGAGAACTGATTCCACAAAGCTGTCTCTAACTGCCTTACATGCATACACACACACACACACACACATTGTGCACACAAACACACACACATACACATCGTGCACACAAACACATATACACGAAAATAATTTTAAATTTAGAATAAAGAGTACTCAGGAACTCATTTCACAAAAGGAGCACAAAGTATGTGAAAATTCCCAAGCTGTTGAAGAAAATCTAAGCTCTAAATGAACAGGAAGACATCATATGTTCATGGATTGGAAGACATAATATTGTTACAGCGGAAACACTCCTGAATCAATCCACAGATTCAATGCAGTTCTAGCAAAATCTCTGCTGGCTTCTCTGCAGAATGGACAAGCTGGTCCTAAAATTCACTTAGAAATTCATTGAGACCAAGAATAACCGAACTTGGAGGACTCAAACTTCCTGATTTCAAAACTTACTTCCAAGTTACAGTAATCAAGACAGTGTGGCATTGGCATAAGAACAAACATGTAGATTAATCGAGTCAAATTGAGAATCCAGAAATAAGTCCTCACATTGACAGTCAATTCATCTTTGGCAAGGTTGCTAGTATGTAATTCATGGAGAAGTAATCATCGTTTCAATAAAATGGCGCTGGGACAGTATGCAGAAGAACAAAACTGTATCTCTGCACCATGCCATGTATAAAAATACCAAAAAGGGAATCAAAACTCCAAATTTTTTCGAAGCTAAAACTCTAGAAGAAAACATGAGGTTAAGTGTTTTATAATCTTGGATTGGACAGTGTTTCATAAATGTGACCCCAAACACACAAGCAACACAATTAAAAAACTAAAAAACAGGACTTCCCTAAAAATCAAAACTTTGTGCTGTGCTGCAAAGAATATCATCAAAAAAGTGGAGAACCATCTAGGTGTAGAGCCCCACATCTCTAACCCCAGCACCGTGGAGGCAGAGGCAGATGCATCTTTGTGGGTTCCTCCCAGTCTGGGAAACATAGTGAGACCTTTTCTCAAAAAACAAAAAAAAAAGTGAAAAAGTGACCCACAGAATGAGATACAACATATGCAAATCATACTTTTACTAAGGGATATATATGCAGCATAGATAAAGAACTCTCACAGCTCAATAATAAAATGACAGAAGCCCATTAGAAAGGGGGTGGAAATTGAGAATACATTTCTCCAAGAAAAGACAAACAGATGACCAGCAAGAATGTGAGACAATGTTTAAGATCACTATCAGGGAAACCCAAACTGAAACCACAGCGATGTCCCCTCTCACCCCCCTGGAATGGCCAGAATCAACAAACCAAATAGCAACAGTTGGTAAAGGTCTAGAAAAAAATAGAATCTTAGTGCATTCTTAGTAGGAATGGGAAAATGCCTCTTTGGGAAAAAGTCTGACAGTTCCTCATGCCATTGACAGAGTTACCACCAGACTCAGCAATTCTACTCCTAAGTATGCATCAGGAAAAATGAAAACAGATTCCACACACAAAAAACATATACACAAATATTCATAGCAACACTATTCCTGACAGCCAAAAAATAGAAACAACCAAAAGTTCATGCATGCATGAAGAGGTAACTATGATATATCCCTACAGTGGACTATGACTCAACCATTACAAGAAATGGAGTCCTGACTCATATCACATGGGTGAACATGGAAACATTACATTAAGTAGGAGATGCCAGTCGAAAGGCCCACACAGTGTATGACTCCATTCATATGAAATGTCCGGAACCCAGAATTGATACAAGCAAGAATATAGATGATACATAGCAGTAGGACAAATGAGAGATGGGCAGATCATGGTTAAAGAGCACAGGATTCCTTTTGCCTGATGAAAACATCCTGAATTTGTTTATGGTCATGGTGATGCAGTACCAAATGTGCTTAAAACCAGTGAATGCATGGTTCCAATGAATGAATTATGTGGTCTATGAACTATGACATATTATTACTGCTATTTAAAATGAAAAAAGGGCGCCTTGAGAAATGATTCAGTGGTTAAGGGCACTGGCTGCTCTTGCAGAGTACCAGGGTTTGAATCCCAGCACCAACATGGTGGCTAACAACTGTCTGTAACTCCAGCTCCAGGGGATCCAGTGCCCCTCCTATGACCTCTATGGGCATTGCACGACATGGTGCACTTACATACATGCAGGCAATACACTCATACACATAAAATAAAAATAATAAATGAAATATTTTTAAATGAAAAAAAAAGAATAAATAACTGTTTCAACACAGGAAATGTACTCCACTGCTTGCTGTTCCAGAATCAAGCCATGAATAGCAGCTCGGGCACAGTTGTCCTGATGTGTGAGGAGACTCCCATTCCAGGATACTAGAGCAATGATCAGCCACATAGTTTCTAGAACTCAGAGGGGCCTGTGCAGGAATGGTATCCAGAGAGTTGTGGCCCCATATGGCAGATCTCACATGGCCTGTCTAATGGACTTCAAGGTCCACCTGGGAGCCATATGAGTGAGACTGTCTGAGCTCCCCCAGAAAGATCACAGTGTCTGATCCACTAAGAAGATGCACAGGAGTAGAGAACATCAAGCACTTGCTGATCAACTGATTCCATTTGCCTCATCCCAACAGGAGCAGGGATATTTTCTTCTTCCTGGAGTGAAGCCCAGAGTTCACAGTAGGCCAAGGGGAGCTTTGGCCTGACTTCTGCACTCGTGAGTAGCCTGGTTGTGCCTAGCACTCCATCTCCATTGCTCACCCTGCCCCTGCCCTTGACAATTCTTGGGTCTTAAAGAGATTGGGCTGGCACCCAAGCAGGGCAGCTCAGGAGTCAGTGCCTGCCCACTCAGAGGTTCTGACTAGCTCACCTGCCCTTCCCTTTCTCAAAATGTCTCTCGTCACAGCCCGTGATTGCTGTAGCAGAGGATGGTTACCCTCATCAGATGGATGACAACACTAAGGCTCAGAAAGGCTAAGTCCTTGGCCCTCATCCCTCAAAGCAGAGACAGGGTTCCAAACCAGTTCTCTCTGGCTCCAAGGCCTGCACTCATGCCACTGCCCCGCCGGGACACCGAAGAACAACTTGTTTTCCCTCCCTTCAACCCCAACACATAAACAGAACAAACAGAGACGGTGCAAGAAAGGGCACTGAACCAAAGCCCTGACCTGATGGTCCTCGAGTTGCACTGTCCTTGACCCAGGGCCTCCCCGCACCCTTCAGCAGCTTCTCCGACCCACACCCACCAGGGGCTCCTATCATGTTCCTTCTTTCTGTCATGCAAACAATCCAAAAACACTCACTGCGTCATTGTCTCTGACTGTTCACTGTCTGCTCATTCGCTACCGCAGGTGACATGCTCCACCAAGCCTCTCCCACTCCAGCATCATTGGCACATCCTTGAGCAAGCCCAGTGGGCTCTCTGAGCCTTCAGTTCAGGGTTTCTTTGTGGGAACCTGCTGATTCCCATTCCCCCTTTAGCCCTCTGACCCTGACTCTTCTTTGCCTCTTTCCTTTCTTTCTTTCCCTTCCTTCTTTCCTTCTTTCTTTTCTTTCTTTCTTTTTAAAGCAGGGTCTTACTTTGTGGCTGTGCTGAAGAGCTTCAACTTAACACAGCTGGGAAAAGGTAACCTCAACTGAGGAATTCCCTCCATCAGCTTAGCCCATGGACATGTCTGTGAGCTATTTTCTTCACTGTTGAGGGATGTGGGAGGGCTCAGCCCACTAAGAGAGGAGGTTAAGCACAGGCTGGAGGAGCAAGCCAGCAAACAGCATTCCTCTGAGGTCTATGCTTCTGTTCCCACCTCCAGGTTCCTGCCCTGCTTAAGTTTCTGCCTTGGATTTCCCCAGTGATGGACAACCACTTGAAAGAATAAGATGTGTGTTATCATACCAATAGAAAGCTGATAAGGACAGTAGCCCAGGCTGGACTAGAACTCATGATCCCTCACCTCATCTGCCCAAACGTGGGAATTACAGACCTGTGCAATCACTCCCAGTCTCCCTGAACTCCTTTAGTATATTGTTCTGCCATGCCTCGTCTGGATCCTCGGGTTTCAGTGACAAGCGTGCAAAGGTGACTTTCCATGTCTCTCTGCCTTAGGGGATCTTCTAAGCAAGTGCTACAGCACATAAACAAGACCAAGACACAGAGCCGCAGCCACCAGCCCGTTCTCCATGGTTTCCCAGAGGTTTTCTGGACTTGAGCCCAGTTGCCAGGTGATTCTGCTCCAGTTATTAGGCTTCTCTTCCCCATCTCCTGCCTCCCTTTCCTCCCCTCCCCCCATGCTTTTCCTCCTCCCTCTCTAGCTTCCTGGATCACCCTGCTTACTGTACAGCTGGGCCCATGTAGGCTGTGCTGGGAAGGGGCATCATTGTCTTGCTGTCTTCCTTCACCCCTGATCCGTTCATTTCCAACCTTCATGCACTGCTCACCTAAGGAGTGAGCCCTTCACTGCACCACTGCCCAGCTCCTCCACACAGCTCTGACACACCTGCTGATGTCACACTGATCCCTTGCACTTGGCTTTGCTTGTGTCTAGACAGCACTCCTGCTTGCGACACTATACCCTCTGCCCATCAACCACTTGGTAGACATCTGCTGACCTGGCAACAAGGAAACCATGCATTAGCCTTCCCTCCTAGGAGCCTTACAACACCCCTCACAACTAACAGCCACCACCTGGTAAAGGTGACACTGAGTGATGGCTGGTGACAGCCTGATGGCCCTGTTATTTCCTTTTACCATAAAGAAATCTCCCAAGCACAAAATCTGTGGATTTCTGTCTTCATATCCCCAGAATGTAACATCAGCTGACCCCACCCATCTATGCTTAATATGTTCATTATGCTTATCAGACTCTGCGTGAACTTCTCTGCTCTTCTCTCCACTCTTCTAGCAGGATTTGGGCAAAATTTAGGTTCCCAAAGTTTAGAGATTTCCCTCTGAGTCACCAGTCAATCCAAGCAAAGAGATTAAAATGAGTCACTCTCTGTAGCCACTTCCTTCCCAGCATTGCCAGGCTCTGGTCAAACTTGTAAACATCCTGGTCTCCTGAAGGGAGAGGAAGTAAAGGGAGAAGAAGCCAAGGAAGAATCCACCTTGGTTAGCACCTGAGAAGGGGAGCCTGGCCCCCAACTTTCTTATGAAACTTTCCAGGCAGGTCTTAGGGAAGTCCAGAGTGCTGGCAGTGGAGCACTCATGACTTGCGATGCTGAGAAGGTTCTAGGACGGCCACGATTCAAACATGGCACGACAGCCTCCATCCAAAGAGGAGAAAGTCCAACTTCTTGGTGCCAGACCCTACGTTTTGAAGCAACTCCCTGCTCCCACGGAGAACTGGTTCCAGTAGAGAAATACACCTAACCCAGCCCCCGACTTCTGACACTCAGGTTCCATCAAGAACAAAAGTAGTCCATCAGAAAATCAGCTAATAGTAATGGAGGCCTGACTCAGTCTGCTGGGGCTTCCTGAGCAGTTTGAAAGCATTAAATTATTTACTTCCCACAATAACCCTGGGGTAGCATGCTGGGGCCAGCTCTTCTAGCTCACAAAAAAACCAGTTGTTAAATTTTAAGAAGTTTTATAAGCTGCATGTTAAATACAGCTATTATTTAAAAATCAAATTACATAAACCCACAATTAAATAAGTTATACCAAAAACAAAATTAAATACTCAAACTCATCACTTTCCCATCATGTCCCTGCGTCTCATTTCCCCCACACTCCAAAGTTGTTCTCCTCAGTGGTGTCCGCATGGTAGAAACCCTAGACAGCGGTGGTGTCAAGATCTCTTCTCATGTCTGTATTTGGTGGCGTTACCGTGGATGTAGACAAAGGCTACATGCCTGGGCTTGACTTCTTTGTTGTGGCTGATTTTTTTAGACTGAAGAAAAAAAGGTGCGGGAAGGGGATATTTATTGGCACACTGGGCAAAATCACCCAGGCTTTCAACAGAGGAGTAAAGTTTATACAAGCTTCTACATCTTCACACTCACTGGTGCTCAAAAATGCCAATCCACAGTAGGACGGAAACTATACAGAGAGAGCTGGTAGTTAAACACTTACCACCATTAATTGCCTTAGAGGGGCTTGCTTTCCACAAGGCCATTTTACAGAAGGGGAAGCTGGTGAGCAAAGTTTCAGCCTCCTGGCAGTTGGCACCCAAAACCAAGCTCTTGACACATAGACATTCTAGATTCCCCTCAGTTTTTCCAGGTGACCCTGGGGAAGCCCTTAGAGAGAGCCAGATTCTGGCATATTCAGTCTGACCCTGACTCTCCAGCAAGAGAAAGTTTATGCCTGTCCCTGAATAAGGATTAGGGACAGACGGGATGGATGTGGCATGCCACAGGCAGTGGGGATATGCTGAAAGGCCAAAGGGAAACTGTGCCAACTTGGGCAGCATCAGGCATTCTAGCATGTTTCCTGGAACAAGGTTGTGGACTGGGGTTCAGAAAGGCAGAATAAACAAAGGAGGAACACAGGGTGGCAGGTGGCCCTGCCTGAGACTCAAAGGGCAGAGGCCAAGACCCTTTGTCACCATTCAGAACCTGTAGTCCTGGGTGTGAGCAGGGGGAGCTTAAATGTCACCCAGGCTCAGAAACGCTCTCACCCCTGCAAGGCAGGTTATTACAGCTTCCCCGGGTAACCCTTGTCAAGGAGCACCTGCCAGTGGGCCCAAGAGCAGGCAGCCAGAGGGCAGATTCAAGGCCATACCAGGGGAAAGATAAGCAGACCCTGGAAGCCATCATCATGTTCACAGCAGTGCCAACCTCCTGATATCCTCTAAGGTCCTTCCCATGAGGCTCAGGTCCTTTCCAGCCTTGTCCCACAAGCACCTCTAACACTAAACGCTTGAATTTTCCACGGTCTCCAGGAAATCAGGGTCTCCCTCTGAGTCCTTGCACAGGTTAGTTCCTCTGGTTGAGAAAGTCAGGAAAGACATCACAGAGGAGGTGATGTCTATATTAGGTACTAAAGGAATGAATGAAGGAATTGGAAAAGGGCATATAAAATAGTCCAGATGCCTGTCTTCTGAGAGGAGGACGCTGGTTGCATTAATAGGCTCGATGTACTGTCCTAAGTGCTGGGCTGGAGAAAGCACGGCCTCTCGAGTTCCCAGTAGGGACTCCAGTAAACACACAGGCTGCACACAGCTCACGCAGGATGCCTGGCTTTGAGACCTGCCATCCTGCTAGCTGGGAGCCACAGACAACTGCTGATCCACAGCTATGTTTGACCTACAAAACTAGCAATTTCATATGTTCCACCCTAATCGCCTCTCTGTGACTCTGTAAATGGGGTTAATAGCAGCACTACTCTCCCAGGATTGTGGAGAGATTAAGTGAATTAACACCTGTGTGAACACCTGGGCAGGCGCCTGAGCACAGCAAGAAGGTGGTAACTAAAGCAAGCACCAGCCAAGAGCACCTACTATGTTCCAGCACTGACCAAGTACACTACCTCGTTAAGTGTCAGACTCTCCCAGCTTGCCGGCAGTAAGTTCAATTCCCATTCCCACTTCACAGGAGGAAATTAAGTCACAGAAAAGAGAAGTCATCTAAGTCTGCACAGTTTGAATATGGGGAGTTTGAACGTGAATCCAGTTGTCCCTCAAGAAGAATCAAAAGCTATTTTGCTTACTATCCAAGGTGGTCCCACCAGGTGTACGGGTATTAAGGGAACTAGGAGTTTCTAATAGAACTTGAATTGAGAGCTCTATTACCCAGGGTTGTCTGGAGCAAGAGAAACAATATCTATAACAAAAAGGGGGCTTTTGGATTGGATTACATGATAGGAGGCGGGTAGTCCAACAATGGTTGCCTATACTCTGGAGAGGTAGGGAACCAGCTTTCTAATCCAGAAAGTGGTGCACCTCAGCATTCCCAATCTCACACCCAAATCCTGGAGCTCCCTGATGGATCAGGTATTGTGTTCCCATTGAACGGTCAAAGAAAGGGCTGAAGATACGATGAAGAGCTCAGTCAGTAAAGTGCTGGACACACAAATCCATGTAAAAAGAGTCCGTTACAGTAGCACACATTTGTCATCTCTGTGCTTAGGAGGTAGAGACAGATAAGGGCTCACTGGCCAGCCAGCACAGCCTGCCCAGCCAACTGCCGGTTCAGGGACAAACACCTGATGAATACCATTCATTATTGACCTGTAGCATTCACAGACGTGCACACACACACACAGGCAAAGAACAAAGGAAGGTTGAAGAAGGATTAAAGAGATGGCTCAATGGTTAAGAGCACTGGCTGTTCTCCCAGAGGATCAAGGTTCGATTCCAAGCACCCCTATGGCGGCTAACAGCCATCCATAACTCCAAATCCAAGAGACTCAACACCTTCTTTTGGCTTCAGCAGGCATTACATACACACATGGTGCAGGTGAAACATTCATACATATTATAAAGCAGAAAGTTTAAATAAGCTGGAATTTGGCGTCTGAAGGTGGCAGTAACCACGGACACAGTCACTCAGAATAGAAAGGCTTGCCAACTCTCATGCACCATCCTTCCCTTCCTTGAGTACCTGGCCTATCTGAAGGTGCCCTTCCTATTCAGGGATCCCCCCACTTCATCACTGCCCCATATGTCAATCTTCTCTGAACACCGCACCCCTACAGACACACAGATGCATTTCACCAGCCCTAGCCCAGGTGTCTCTCCATCCAGTCAAGGTGACAATCAAAACCATCCACCACAGAAGCCTACGTGGATGGAGAGGGCTGGGCAGGCGAAGTCTGGAGAGGATAACAGGAGGCCCTTACAGCACAGCTGTGGGGCATGTCACAGAACAGACATCCACTCTGGGCATTTGCAGTCTAATGCTTGGAAATAGCATGAGCCACCGCCAGTGTGTCTACAAGGCCAGGAGTCAGAGGAGAGCCTGCTGGACACCTCTGCAGCTGTCACAGTGTTGGACTGCCATGGCCCATTGAAAATGATGAATTCTTCTCTGCTTCCACTTCAAACACCTCTCCTACATCCACTCAGGCCAACCGTAACCCAGAGCTCACAGGGAAGAGGGTTGTGGGGAATGTAAAGGCCTACTTTGGTCAGATCTACAGACAATAACATTGTGGGTAGGAATCCCAATGATGTATTCACCTAAGAAGTCAAGGAAGGGATTGCATAGACTATTGGCGTGCCTCTCATTTCCGCTTCTCCTGACAGTTGAAACTCTCTCTGAAAGAGAACTCAATCCTTCACATGCTGTTCAAGACTTTGCCTAACAGACACCCACCTCACAATTCCTTCTCCACTCGACCCCCTGCCTGACTCCTGTCTACATAGTGCCCCTTCCTTACAGAAACCTTGGCATGGACTGTTCCCTGGACCAGAAACCCTTCCATGCATCTTCCCTTCCTGTAGCATGGACCCTCTGTGTGGCCTGCCCACCCCTCCCTGCCTCCTGGCCTCTGCTGTCTATTCCACTTCCCAAGCCACCCCACAGCTCTAAGTTTCAGTCTAAGCCAGTGAAAACAGGGCCTTCAGTGAGGACTTACTGAACCAGAGCAGGTTCATCTCCAAACTCACCCACTGTTTTTGTTTGCAAAAGTGACATCGCCCTCACTGAACAGCGTGGGCTCCAGGTACCAATGCAGAGCTACCAGTCACCTGCCTTGAGGACTACACAACCTGTCTCAGATCATTTTTGTTGTCATTTTTAATTCTAAAAGTATCTGACAGCTAAGCCTGCTTCTTAACCACATATACATCTACCTACTCCCTCCAAGCTCAGAACAAATGTCATCCCTTCCAGAGTCCCTTCCTTGCTCTGAACCTCTGTCCATTCCAGTACTTTGGTCCATTCCTCTTCTCAGTCTCAGGTGTCACCTCCCAGCTGAGTTGCTGAAAACTCTAAAAATGAACCATTGAACCATCTCCCTGGGACTAGAGAAGGGAAAGGGGACCCACCGACTCTCATTCATTCTCCTGGCACATATTAGCTGGACATTGCTAAGTGTTGAGGCAGGACAGAGTTTCCATACACATGTGTTCAGGGGCTAGAGAGACAGAGACAGGGAGACTGCAGGTCAAAGTAAGGCACCAGCTGACTCACCTTAAACAGGAAGCAGGGCTTGGATTGATGGAATACAGTTGACCTTGGCCTTGGGATCTTGACCATTCTTTTCTGTGTCTTCCTGGGTAGGGATGCAGAGATGTGGAGGATGGAAAAGTCTTTGGGAAGAGGGCAGACTACTGCTGAAGGCAGAATTTCTAGGACCATGGGAAATAAGGGCACTCCACCTTGGCTGTAAGGAATGAGTGAGCTCAGGGGGCCAAGCACCCACCCGTTCATTCCTGCCTTCCCACATTGTAAAGTGCTTCTTTATCCCAGGATGGTACTCAGTGCGATCAAGATCAGTCCCTAATCAGAGTATATTGACTTTTCTCTGTCTCAAGACATCGAGAGCCACTTCCCTGAGATCTGAGTATTCACAGTCACCCTCTAAGGTGAAGGCAGAAGCTAGAATCAGGATCTGAGGCCATGAGTCAAACCCCAGATAAAAGCAGGCTAGGTGGATCAGAATAAAGGGCAAGGTATTCCTTTGAGTCCTGGAAAATTGAAGTTTCTATAAGTCTATTCCCTCTAGACTGACGCTATCTGCTTCCCAGGTCTCTGACCAGAGCCCCTATTCCATAGTCCTCGACCCTGGGCCTTTGCAGTTGTGAGCAATGCCATGTACATCAAATGAGTCATATAAATAGCTGGTGCACAGATGAATAGAGAATGTTTCCACATGGGCCATATGTCAGCCAGTGACAGAAATCCAGTTCAATGTAGACGAAGCTAAAAGGAGAACACATTCCTTCACAGAATCCAAAAGAGGGAAGGATGGAAGACTACACTCAGGAAAGGACATCTGAATCAATCTCAGAGCAACAGGAGCCTCTCTCTTCCTCTGATATCTCTGCTTCTCTCTGCACAAGCCTTCTTCCCGCTCCGGTGTCACTCTGCAGGCCATCCCCTGAGCATGTATGAAGCAGGAAAGATTTGCCTGGGATGGACCCAGCTTGGGTACAATGCTCAATCCTGGTTTACAGCAAAATGTGAAATGGTATCTCGATGCCTCCACTTGACCACATAGCCATCTTCAGACCAATCCATCAAGGAGAGAAAAGGAGCAGAGTCTTCCAGAAACCTGGTGGCATCTGCAGGAGCCAAGCTGTGGGGGCAAGAACAGAAATTTCTGTTTAGAAAAAGAGGGATGTCTCAGATAAAGAGAACAGACATTGCATAGGATAACCACAGGTTAGAGGGCAAGCATGAGGAAGATTAGATACTGTTTGGAAAACAGAGTACCAGATACAGAGCTCTCCCTCCTTTCAGAGCAGCCGAAGGTTGCTAAATCTTCCTACATGACTCATAGCACACATCACCAACTGAGTACAGCAGTTTTTTCCAGTGAACTTCAGCCCAGTTTGGGACTCTTCAACCTAGCAATGCAAGTGGCCACAACTGATCGACTGGAGCTGGCAAATGAAGCGAATGAAACCCACTTGCAAACTATGGTTAAATTGAAAATACATGATCTTTGTCCTTTGTTCCAGTCACGGTGCTTCCAGAGCTCTTAGACTTTGCCGAGAGGTGGGGGAGTCTTTTGCTATTCACCCTGAGCTAGTCACCTGAAGGTCTGACTTTATGCTAATGAGGTGACTCATGACAGGCCATTAGATGATCTGTTTCAAGGCAGGAGTTGGCCATACCAGAAAGGCCAGGTATGAAGAGGAACTACAGATTGAATTCAATCACTTGGCCAATGATTGCAGTCAAGCATTTAGTCAGCCAGCCTAACTGTGATGGTTGGTTTTGACTGTCAACATGACACTATGTAGACTCACTGGGAAGGGAGTCTCAAGGAGGAGTTGTCTAGATTAGGCTGGCCTATGGGGATTATTTAATTAGGTAAACTAAGGTGGGAAGACCCTCTCTGAATGTGGGTGGTGCCATTTTATGGGCTGGGCCCTAGACTGAATGAAAAGGAGACAGAACAGTGAGCACTGGTATGCATTAATTCACTGCTCTCTGGACTGTGGATGTAATGTGACCTGTTCTCTCAAGTTCCTGCCATTATGACTTGCCTGCCGTGAAGGGCTGTAACCTGGAGCTGGGTTCTAAAGTTAACCTTACTCTCCTAAATTGTTTCCGTCAGGGTATTTATAACAGCAACAGGAAATGAAACTAAGACACTAAAGAAACACTAGATCAAATTCTGTAAGAACAGGCTTGGATGGCTCCCGGTTGCAGGGACAAGGGCACAACTTGAAGCTTTTGGGAAAGGACACCAGAAGCTCTATAACTTCTACCCTCCTTTCCAAGACATTGTCCATCTCACCACACTGGTTGTGTGTGCCATTTATAATGAAATATCAGAAGTCTAGCTCTTTTTCAAAGGTGGTAGGCATTCTAGGAAATTCTCAAAACTGGACAGCTGTGGTTGTAGAGGAAGCTTGGACATTAGCGTGTCTGAAATCATAGCTGAGACCTTAACTAGTGGGATTTGTGCCAAGGAGCTAGTATTAAAATTGATTATACCAGAAGGCACCATTGGGAACTTGATACTGGAAAGCTCTATGCTACTCCAAACACTGCCGTCAGATATGCAAAGGACCTCTAAAAGCAGTGCAGAGTCCCCACACTGACCAGAGCAAGGTGAGCCACTGTGGCCACATCCAACCCACCACCTTTTTGTAAATAGTTTTATTGAAACAGTCACAGTATTATGTTTTCAAATTAAAATGGTAGAGTGAAACAATGGGAAAAGAGATAGTTGCCCTGCCCATGGGCCTACATGCTTATTCTTGTGTCCTTCACAGACAAAATGTAAATGACCCCAACTCAGAGGTGCACAGGTGTTCACGGGTGTTCCCCAACACAACAGTGAAACCTCTAATTCTCTTTAAAGTTTCACATTTCCTTTGAAGACCCTGGTAAACAAATTCTCTACTTCAAATCCTCATGCATTTGTATTTCAGGCAAAGTGATTTTTAAAAATACTGACCACTAATTGCTCAGCATTTTAAAGATGCTTCAAATGTGGGTCAAACTGGTTTAGGAAGAACCACTTACACCAAGTTCTGCCTCGATGGTGAGTGGAGGCAATTCTTCATGTTCCCCAAAGCTTGATTTGGGGATGCGAGATGAAAGTCTGGAGTGAGATTGGGAATGAGAACTAGAGGCAAGAATATACACAGGGTGAGAAGGGCAGGAAGATCCACACACTGATTCAGACAAGCTCTTAGATGTGTGCATGTGCAGTAGGCTGTTGTGGCCAAGCATCTCCAGGGGACAATGGCAGACTAGGGCTTTCCCTTGCCAGCTACTAATGAACTACAAAACACTGATTCCAGTAGGGTGTGCTCTGCTGTGTTCCATAGTCCCTGGGATCTTGCCACTTGAACTCAATGTGGACAACTTACCAACTGTGTTCAAAGTCACTACAAACTTCAAGGAACTAAAGTGGGATCTGACGGTAAGATCTCGGCTTCATACCAACATTAATCATAGTCTTCTTTGTTTCATAGTTTTAGAAAATGAATCTACTGATAAGATACAAAAAAAAAAAAAAAAAAAAAAAAAAAAACCAAAAAAAAAACCCCACAGGTCTAAATAGTTCCCCCTAACTCAAACTCAAGAGCACACAGGTAACATAAATAAGGAAGGCAGGCAGGCCATGGGACAAGAGGGAGTGATGGGGTCTGGGGTGAACTGTCTGAATTTTTTAAAAAATTTAAAAACAAGGTGCTATGAGATCTAACCATGTGAAACAAACAAGGTTGGTGTGGCCGTGACTTGTACTTTTTTGTTTAATTTATAATTTTATGAGGCTATTTCCCAATTAAGACCTTTGCAGGTCAGTCAAATTCCTATCCATGAACCGGATGTAGCTGGTATTACAGATAGTGACTTTGTAAACCCTGGCTTGGGCTTGCCCATTTCCCAGAAGCAGCTAACCCTAGCCCTGGGAATCAGCTGTGTGGAGCAGGACAGGGTCATGAGTCCCCTGAGCAGGCAACTGTACCATGCTAAGGTAATAGCATATCCAGGTGACCAAGTGAGTGGGAGGGAGAAAGGACAGAGGACTCCACAGGTCAAAGTCCCTCTGGGCAGAAGTGGAAATAGTGGTCACAATAGGGTGCTGTCCCCTTTGCTAGGAACAGCGGGGGTTGTCATTGTTAATGGCCCCTGGGGCATGGGTGCAGGTCTTCCAGGCAGCCCTGGCCCCTTCTACTAAGGAGGATGACAAATGACCACCTTCCATCTTTGCTCATCAGCTCACAGATGAGGAACGTGAGCCCCATCAGAGAGGAACTGGTGCCCGGGCCCGTGGCTGTCAAGCGTGATCATTAATAAGATAGATGTTCCTAATGGCTCCAAGAAGGATCATGGAGCTCCTCATTATCGGGGGTTGAGATCGCTAATTATTCCTTTCTCTGCAGCTGTCACTTGCCAGGCCCACCCAAACCACCCAGCCCTAGAGGCTGTCCTCCCATGACCAGCAGGGGGCCCCCAGCACATGTGGTCAGCCTGGGCCCTGGGGCTGGGGAGGGGGGCAAAGTGTTCTTCCTGCATTAAACACTTATTAAAGTTGATTAGAACTCAATGCACCATAAAATCTCTTTCAAGTCAATGAAATGCCGTTGGCTGCAGATCTCCAGCCCCGCCTCCACACACACCCCAGTTCTACCCAAAAGGAACTCCTTTGGGAGAATACTGGAAAAATTAGACAAGGGTTGAGGAGGAGGGGTGCAGCAGTCAGGCTTGGAAGGGGAGGCGAAGGGTTTAGAGTTCCTGGGAGAAGCCAGCGAAGCCGGGAAGAGGGGTGTCTGGAACAAAGGAGGGAGGGTGGATCCCACTGGGGTGGGAACACTGTGATGTGTATTTTTAGGGGTGCTATTACCCTGGCCCTAAAAATATGAGCCATGGCTTGCTTTAAAAGCCATCTAGGCCCTATTTACATTTCAGAGCAAACAGCATATTGTTTTCATTAGGGGAAAATAAGCACTCATGTTTACCTTATGTTTCCTTCAAAATATTTGCATTTCAAAGCCTTCTGAGCTTTAAGTTTCTGAGCTGTTGGAAGCACAGCACCTGGGCATTTCCCAGATGGGCCAGGCTTACAGCAGAAATCCACACCACCCAGCCAGGATGCCATACCCCCCCTACAAAGGATAGGCCCCCCCGCTTAGCACTGTGACAAGTCCCCCAGAGATACTGCAGCTGGGACTAAAGCTGGTGGCCAGATGAGAAGCGGGAGGGCCAGGTTGCCCGTCCAAGCCAGCAGAGCTGAGTGTGGGGTTCTGTGCAGGGATCTTCCTGGCCGGTGTTGTTTCTGTTATCCTTATGGAGGAGGGACTGGGTTTGCTGATTCACACAGCCCCTGGGGAGCTGTCAGAAAGAGGCAACAGGCATCCTGGGAGTCTATGTGGAGAAACCAATGGAGGTAATAACCAAGGGGACAGAGCAGTGATCCCAGTGCCGAAGGGGTACACCAAATGACCTGGGGGGGCCTCAAAAATTCATTTTTTATTCATTCAACAAACTATTATAGTACATGCAGAGCCTTGGTAGACAGGGACCACCAAGGTGAACAAGCCAGTCAGAACTCACATTGATCCCCCACACAGACTTAGAGCCAGCCACTGTTCTCCACTGAACTGATTAACATTAGAACGGATTAGAAGCTTTTAGAAGACCCAAGACCCAAGCCACCTTCTGGACCAGTTAGAGTCAGTCTCTGCAGTTCAGGTCCATTAAGTTGGGAAATTCCCTGTGAACTCCAAAGTGTGGCCAAGTTTCAGAATGAGATGAAGCACCCCAAGTCTATGAACTTAGTCCTCCAGCACTGTTCTGTGGTAGATAAGAATGACTCAGACACACACTCAAGCCCCACTTCAATAATGGGACATGAGGGTGTTGACATCACGCAGGCCGTGCAGCAAAAGCAGAACTGGGACCCAGGCCAGCTCTCAAGACTGCACTTTTTAAAGGTCCACCACGGGGACCCATGATCCCAGTCATGGTGCTTAGGGACAGCCTGTCCTGGAGAGGGGTCAGTAAATAGATTCTTTGTAAAGGGACAATGCACTATGGCCCTTCAGCCAGGAGCCATTTCAAGCCCTAGGCTTACCTGCCTCCACTCTAGAGGCCAAGCAGCCTGAGCATCTATGTCCCAGCTTCCTTGAGCTATCATTCTGGTCAAGATGTCCTAGAGAGTCAGTTTGGAGCTTCCAGAGAAGGTTTTCCTGCAAGTGTGTGAAGAGAACACCTTTTAACCTTTCTAGCCATCCCTAGCTGCCACCTTTATACAGGGCTGTTGTATAAAGATGTGATGTTTGGAACCACTGACGCCATCTTGTAACCATGAGAAAAAGTCTAAGAAAATCGCAGACACTGCAGAGACAGAGACACACACCCTAGAGCATCCACTACTCCCGACATCTGGTCAAAATGAGGAACTAAGACAGGCAGGTATTCAGTTACTTGCACCTGCATCAATTACAGTGAGCTCCCAAATAACACTAGTCTATGCAAGATAGAAGCATCTTTCTCTCTCATATAATAGAAGTCTGAAGATAAGCAATCTGGAATGACGAGGGCAGTTTTTCAAGTCTTCAGAAAACCAAGTACCGTTTCTCTTTCTTTTCTGCCTTTCTTAGCAAACGGTTTCCACTCAGGGCTCAAAGAGGACTTCCCAAGTCCCAGAATCATTCCAGCCAACAGGAAGGAAAAGTAGGAAAAGCATGCATCCTCCTGCTCAAGACAGTTCCCAAGAGCCTTTTTGTCTCTAACCCATGGACTAGAACTCAGTGTGATATGAACATACCCTGCAGGAGGGGAGCCCAGGAACCATGTTTGTGGGGGCAGTCTAGCCGACCTGAGAGACTCCACAGATAGGAAGACGGAAACAGTGGCTGCCGCACCTGAAACCATCCTGATTAATGAAAATAGTTGCTTGACACCTAGGCAGAAAGGGGCTAGAAGGCAACTTCTCTGATAGAAGCAGAAGGAGCAGGAAGCAGCCAGGGTCAGAGATTGAGAACAGGCCCCCTCAGGAGAACCAGCTTGAACAAAGGCCCAGAGCAGGAAGCAAGACTCAGAGAACTGAAAGATACCGCATGGCTAACTAAACAGAGAATGTGGGAGAGAGATGACTTAGACAAGTGTTGGGCTGAGGGATCTAGACTTTATTCTGAATGGAAGGGACACTCACCAGAACACATTTGACAGGAAAGTGACACGACCAGGATTGTAGATGGAAAGTTGTTCATGCTGCAGGGTGGAAGGTGTGGGAGGCTGCAGGAGGCAGGGAGGACCTGTGCGAAGCTCACAGAGGCTAACACAGAAGGGATGCTGCTTGAGCCCTGAATGAGTCCTGTGTCACACTGGGAGGCAGATGAGGGATGCTCTGACTAAGGGCTTATCTGCATGGAGATTCACAGCTTGACCAGACCCCAAGCAACAGGCTGCTTCCTTCATCAGAAAGCCTTGTGGCCAAGTCTGTTTCCACCAAAGCTGAATTAGACTTGTGTCTAGTGTTGGGTCCGATTCACACCCAGGTTCCTACTCCCACCTTCCCTTTAGAGACCAGCACTGACCTCTGGACCAAATTTGGAGCATCCCTGCTTTCAGGGGTGAGTTTACCCTGGAGACCCACCTTTGTAGATCAAGGAAGAAGCCATTTTGCTCTGTTCTGGCACAAGTTTTGCTATTTAATTGTTTAGGATCTGCAACCGGTCTACTGTACTCTGAAAAGTTCCGTGTGAGTCTTGGCAAAACAGCTACAGATCAGCTGATAGAGGAAGGGCAAGCTCCTCAGGTAACCAGTCCATGAAAGGAAGCTAGCCTGAGGGCCCTCCCACCCACCGGGAGCCCCAGGGACGTTGAAAGCCCTCCCCAGACAGCTTCTTCACAGGAATAATGTGATTGCCTTAGGGAAGGTAGAGAGAGAAAAGGCTCTGAAACTCACCTGCTGGAGAAAGGCCAAGACCAGGAAGAGGATTAGTTCCTGTACAGTGTCTGGCTCGTTGGCCATTCTAATGGGGAAGAATGAAGGAGTATCACCTGAAAGCCAGAGCCCTCAGCGCAGCAAAATGACCAGGCCACCTTGAATGTGACACTTCCCACCTGGGCCCATTCACAGCTGGGCTGCCTCCTCCCCTCATTCACAGCTTGGAGACAAGCATCTCAGGTCCTCCAAAGTTCCTGTCCTTCCGTTCCTGTCGTTTCTGTCGCAGAGTATGACCAGTGAGTCCCAAGGACCCCCATGATTATGCCAAGCACGCCTCCCTCAGCTTTGCACACATTAACTCACTTAACACTGATCCACGAAGAATGCTTAGGGCTCCCATTCATCAATTAGCCCCAGATGCATTAGTGCTTGCTGGTTTTGCCCTGGTCCCTCAGCAATTTGGTCCACACAGCCCTTTAGCAAGGGCCAGTGTATAAGAGTAAACTTCAATGAGAAGAGGCCCTTGATTTGAGTTCTCCAAATTGGGGCACACCCCTGGACCAACAGGGTCTCATGGGGGTAGCCCAGTGGCTCACTTACATCATGGCATCTGGAAGGAGGACCCCTGGTCCTCCTTGAATGGACTATGGAGATGCCACCAGGGCCTCTCTTCCCAGGCCACCTGTTCCTGGGCAAGTGGCAGAACCAAGGTCAAGGGGGCAAGTTGCGGGTCCAAGGTCATCCCAGGCTGACAGAGCCAAAGCCATCATTATCCTTAATGCTTCATCCATCTTCTGACATGGAGGAGTCAGTCAGTGGGGTTCTACTGAACACATGGATGTATGTGTAAGGAACAGCAGCACCTCACTAAGGTCCTCTGCACCTGAACCTGCGGAAGGCTGGAGCTGCTGAAGAACATCAGACCCTCAGACCAACTATTAGCTGGCTGACCCCACAGTCAGGGTCAAGGCACACACCCGAGACCTAGCCTCTGAGCTCTTCTCCCAGGAGGGAAGCAGCTCTGAGCTCCAGGCCCCCCTGCCTTGCCTCTAGTTTCATGTTTTATGTAAAGGGAACTGGGGCTCATGAGGGGTGGGCAGCCAGTGGCAGGCCAGACAGGCAGAGAGAGGCAGTGAATGAAATTCTTTGTTTAAGGAAGGCGTGAGCCGCACGTCGGCAAGCCCGGGAGAAGCGTGTCATTTGCTGGAAATGCGATTTTCCCTAACAAGTACAGAATCCTACATGACATGTTGAAAAGTGTATCTCTTTGAGAAGCCGCTCTGTATCTCAGAGGCATCGTCAGTACGGCACCGTGTAATGTGGCAGTTGCCATGGCAACGCCTCGTTTTCCATAGACAGGAAAATCAGAGTGGCTAAGTCGATTGAGAGGACCCAAATAATGCCTCTAAGGCAGGCTAAGATGCCACACCATCTTCTGCGCTTGAAGTGCCTGGGGTGACTTGAGGAGTAGCTACATGTGTGCCTCATAGAGAACCCCCAAGATAAATTTTCAGTGCCTCCTCATTGGTCAGAGACTGAGAGATAATGGGATTTTCCCAAAAATCATCCAGCAAGGTAGTGACAGGGTCAGTGTGGCCAGACTACCACTTCCATGAGTAGGCAGGTGTGCTATTGGTCCTGGCTCCCTCCCCTCCAGTGTCCTCCTCCATCCTCTTCCTATTCTTTTCCTCCTTAACCTGAAAACAGATCAGGTCCTTAACACCCAGTAACACCAGCCATGTTTAATCAAAGTATGTCCTAGCACTCATAGGTAGAGCATCTCTCAACCCTCACCAGGGAAGCTTCTTCTTGCAGTAGATGGTGATTAACATAGAGACCCAAAGCTAATGCAAAGAATAAGATACTATGGAATGCTCATCCCTAAATGGATTATCTGTATCACACCTCTTCCCCATGAGGCTCAAGGATGGTCTCAAAAGAAGGAGCAGAAAAGAGGCGGTAGATGACCACAATAAAATAGTGTTCCAGACAACAAGGAAGTTGCCCAGAGGAATTTACAGAGCGTGACTTTAAAGCACACGCAAGGTCTGTGTAAGTTCAAGCCAAACAAAATCCCAGCGTGGAGGAGGAGAGAGACGAGAAGCTACCTTAGCTATGGAGCTCTTAGCAAAGACAGCTGCTGGGAGAGGGAGAGTCAGTCTTCTTTAAGGGTGTGACCCTGGCAGATGAACCACACTCCAGGGGATGGTCCCACACCCAAGAATATTTAGGGAACCCAAACTGTATTCTATGGGCTTTAAAATAGAGAATGTAAAGTTGGGGATAGGAAGGTAGGAGAGATCTGAGAATAGATGGGAGAGGTGATGGAACAAGATCAAAAGACATTGAAATTCTCCAAGAATTAATAAAAATATTCTTTAAAAACACATGTCCCAGGATCTTTGCTCCAACATGGTCATGAACTGCTCCTTGATGCTGCTCACGGACATACTTGCTTCCAGCATACAGTCCCCAGGCAGAAATAGAACCCACTCAGAACAGGAGCTCCAACATCCCCAAGGGCCTTTGAAGCACAAGAACTGTGATCCCATCGCCCCGCGGTGAGGTTCTCATGAGACACAGTATCTCAGGAAGGTAAGATGTTGATCTCAGCATGAACAGGCACAGGCATGCAGGAAGGGCTACAGACCTGGTTCTGCCCACATACCAGGGCCAGTCCTGCAGACCATCTGCAGTTAGGTAGCGTGGTCCGGGAGGGATGGAAGCAGGATGCCTCAAGGTAAGCAGCTCATTTGGTTGACCATAGAGACCCAAGTTAACACCTGGCCCCAGGACCCTCTGGGTCTCCTACTCCCCCACACCTCACGCTGTTCAGTGCTCCCCTACAGGGCCTTTTGGTTATAAACCTCTGCTCCTCTCTCCCAGTAGGGCACTGGCAGCCAGCTCCAGGCAGGAACGAGATAAGTATGCATACTGTTCTTTAATCTCTAAACATAAGTTCAAGTAGCGGACGGGGGAGTTACAGTTGGGGGAGAGACACCTGCCCCCCTCAACTTCCCAGAGGAAAAATTTCATATAACTGTCAGACATGTAATAGAACTGTCAGAAGTACAGGAAACCAGCTACACAGATTACAAAAACATATGTCAGGGACCTATTGGTTTCGTGACAGTGTGAAAATCACAATTTTTCCATCAAGATAGAAAATAGAAACAGAGGAAAGCCAGGAGTACCTTGGCATCCATCCTCTGACAGCGGCAGGCCCAGCCCAGAGAGCTGGGGGGAGACCCTGTAATCAGGTCCAAGTGATTAGGGATCAGCCTCGATGGTGGGCTGGTGGTGCTGGGCCATCCTGGCCTTCATACCCTGCCCCGACCCCCAGGAAGAAGCAGCCAGGCTCCTATCAGGTCTTCCGCACAGGACGGTAGACGTGTGTTCCCTCCCTCTGTAGTGTCAGCCTCCTCGCTCCTTGGCTCCCGCTCCCTGCTCCTGGCTGTCTTCCAACACTAGGCCTTTAAGCTTACAAGAATGCCAGACAGGGATGAGGTCACATGTCTGACTGGCCACTCGAGGCTGAAGGAGGCCAATCTCAGTCTTAGACCTCCTTCCCTTCCCTTTGAGATCACAGGAAAGCCAGTGTGGGCCCTTTTCCCCACAGTAAAAGAGGAAGTGAGGCAGCCAAGGGACAACAGGGCTGTAAGGCAGTCTCTGGGCCCTTGGCCACCCTGTGCAAGTGGACCTCTTGCAGCCCTCTCTAGGGTCTCTTTCCTCTTTAAGATTCTATTTTCATTTTTATTTGTGTGTGTGTATGTCTAAGAGAGAGAGAGAGAACCCAGTATATACAGGTGCCCATGAAGGCCTGTGGAGGATGTCAAATCTCTGGAACTCAGCAATTGGAGTTACAGGAGATCATCTGCCCATGGGTCCTGGGACTTGAACTCAGGTCCTCTGGAAAAGCAGCAAGTGCTCTCAACCACTGAGCCATCTCTCCAACCCCCCAGAGTCTCTGTTTCTCTAAGTAGTCCACACTTCCTGTGGTAGTCTGGACAGAAGCATTCTCCTGTCAGCCCAAGTCAGAGAAGGGGCAGGTTTAGAGTGCCCACAGGAATGTGGGCGGTGTGGGGACACTTTGGGACAGGGAGGTGCTTTGTTTTTCACAGACCAGGTTCCAAACCCCAAGTTTTGGACTTCTCAGGGTCCCCATCTCTTCAAATGCTCACAAAGACAAGAGTGCTGGTCTGTCTCCATTGGGAGGAAATTATAATATAGCCCAAGTATGTTCGGATTCCCAGGAAACAGCAACTCAGAACTGGCAATCCCCAGAGCTCCCGTCTCTTCAGATCATGTCACCATTTAAAAGCATTTCTATTCAGACTTTCACCCTCACACTTGATTCTTTAGCTCTTGAAGCATTTTCTGCTGTGTTCACCAGGGTCCTCGAGAAAGCAGAAGCCCAGACAGGATTTAGCATGCAGGGACTTTGTAATGGAGATGTACATGCCAGAGAGAGCAGAGACCAGAGAACCCATCAGATCACATTATGGAACTGACCCCCGGTGAGGAAGAGACGCCACCTAAGCAAGGCTTGGCAACACCAGAAGAAACGGTCTGGTATGTCCTTCTGTTCCTGTTATTACTGATGTCAGTGCCGTTCAGCCGGCCCCCCTGAGGACTGTGGTCCCACAGTGGAAAGTCTCCAAGGCCACCACAGGGCAGTGTCCTGACTCCCCAATTCCTCAGCTTGCAATGCTGCCCTCCACTCCACGGTTGACCAAACATAGCTCTTGATTCTCAGAGCAAGCGTCCCTTCCTCCAGGCAGCCCCTTCTGATTCAAGCTCCTTTCAGCTCCTGTCTCTCTCACTGCCACATGTTGGGATTGTACTTCATGGCTTCCTCTACTATACTAGATGTTCTGCTCTGGATGTCCCCTATCCCCATCCCCCAACCCTGGGCCTGGGCCAGAGCTCATGAACATTGCTGAATTATGAGGAGGGTTAGATAACTCAGGGGGAACAAGGGTACTGGAATTTGGGAGTGCCAGAACACCTCTTTCCCCATTGTGCAGCCTCTTGCTAGAGGTGATAAAGGAAGAGCAATGTAGGGCATGCATACCAAGAATGATGATGACATCATAAGTACCTACCCTGACCCAGCCTGAGCCCACCCCTGAGTGCATGCAGTCAGGCACCAGTATCGGACTTACACTCTGGACCTGCCTCCATGCTGGATCAGGAAAGGCACTTCCGGGAAGCAGTTCCCATGGATAAGCTGGTACAGTACTTAGAGTCGCCAAGCCTCCGTCCAACGTTTGTACTCATCCTTACCTAGCAGCTGCTAATGGTGTACCACAGGAGGGTGAGTTTCCAGCTAGCTGGGCTGTAGAATCCTTTTGGTCACTACTAACCGTATCATAGCCTAGTGATCCCATAAGTTGCAGAATTGTTCTCTAGTGTGTATATATGGTATATGCCATGGCATTATAGACTGGCCAGGAAGATCCCATTATTCGGATAGGAAACTGAGGTCTCAAAAGAGAAAAGCACTAAAACAGAGCAAATCTAGGTTTTCATTGCAGGTCACCTCAGCTCTGTGGCCACCTGCCTCCGTTCCCTGGAATCTGGGCCCCCAGTCCCAAAGTTACTTCTTCTCCTCCCATCAAGACGCTGGTCTCTGAGACTCCTGAGCCACACTACCCCACCTCACCCCCGCTGGCATTCTGCAAACTGGATTTACCTCCTTGCAGCCTCTCCACCTTTCCCACTTCCCTTGTCATTGGAAGGCATCATGCTGGAGCCGGATGTTCAGCTAATAAATATGTATGGTGGATTTTTATTACTTAATAGTTGTAAGGTTAATCGTCGTGGTGAACGCCTATATTTAATGTGTCAATGGAGCTTCAAAATGCCAAAGTGAATAGCTTTAACACACATTAGTTCTACTTGTGAATCTACAAATAGGAACCTTGTCAGAAAAGTATTCACACCAAGATCAGTATTGATTTTGGTCCTCGGGAAAGGCACTGAACTGTGACAGTTTAAAATGATAAATGTCTAGAGAATTATTTGCCCGTATTGATAAGAGAAGCAGATATAAAACTGACAGTCTCAGAGGAGATGTCGCCATGGAGAGCAAGCAGAGCATCTAACATGGCTGGGGCTCGGAGCTAATCTCTTCTTTGATCCAGGGAAGATCAGGCTGATCTGGCCTGCCCTCTAGCTTAGGGCTTGAAGTGATAACAAAGGAGGGACTCTGAGAGGGTGAGAGTCAGCCTGACATTGCTACAACAGAGAACTTGGGCCAATTCACTTACACAGAGAAAAGGTTTATTTGGCTCATGGTTCTAGAAGTTCCTACCCAAGACCTATAACCTTGCGGCTTTGCGCCTTTTGCAACAATGTCTGGAAGCATATGTTGATGTAAATAAGCTGTTCCTATTAGGAGCCAAGGAGAGAAAGAGACTGAGAGACTGGAGTCCCACAATCCCCTTCCAGGACATGCTCCCTAGTGACCCAAGGGCTTCTCCAAAGGCTCCACTTCCTAAAGGATCTCTGTGCCTTCTGGTATTATCACCCTGGGGACTAAGCCTTTAACACAGAGGTCTTCACGGGGGGAAAGGAGACTCAGTCAAACCAGTGCACTGAGCAGTCTACTCCCAGAGTCCTGTTCTGACTGTCCATCGTGTTTGTGCAGGAACTCAAGCCTCATTCTTTCTTCTGTAGCTGTTCTACTCTCAGGAACCCACACGGCATGGTTGGAGGCTCCCAGCCTGGCCTAAGTGCTCTCTGAAAGGTTTTGTATAGGGGTTCAAAAGGGATACTGAGACCAATTACTAGATCATAAGGAGAGTATTAGAAACGTTATTATGCATAGATAGACAGAAAAAAATCACAATGGGGACTCAGAGGAAAGTTCGAGGCTCCAGAACCAGACAGACAGAATGTTGGGACCCTAAGGAAAGGAATCAGGGCCCATGTAGCAGAAGCAAGAGTCTCCTCTTAGACCTCTCTGAGGATGGAGTGGTTTCATAGCACAGGCCTGCAGCCAGGATCTCTGATTCCCAGGCAGAAGATGAGGAAGGTGTTGGGAACAGGATGTACGGCCGCCATTACCCCTTTAATGTCGGTCCCTTCCCAAGGGGGAGAGCCCAGCACCCTAGCGGCTCACAGACAGGGTCTCAGCCGGGCACTGTCCTCTCTCTGGGAGAGGCTGCTGCCAGGTAGTACAGACTGAGCAGCCACTGGATTCTGACATGTTTGCACGCTCTGATTCCAGACAAGACCACTTCTGCACCAGCATCTCCCCAAACCATCCACAGAACTGTGCCAGCAAGACTGGACCTGCAGTTCTGTGGCTCCTTCAGAGCCTTGTTCACACTGCTCGTCTCACCTGCATTGAGTCTCCTACCTGTTTTAGCTGTCAGGAATAGAGAAAGTGCCAGCCGAGAATTTGTTGGGACTGGGACGATTATTCAGTCTGTAAAGTGCTGGCCATGCAAGCATGCGGATCCAAGTTAAATGCCAGAACCTAATAAAATTCCCAAAGTACTGCCATGTGCCTGTAATTTCAATGCTTCAGAGACAGAGACGAGAAGATCCCTGGGGCTTGCTGGCCAGCCAGCCTATCCATTATCAATGCATATCAATGAGCCCAAGTCCCAGTGAGGAGACCCTGTCTCAAAATACAAAGTGTATGGCTCCCGAGGTTAACCTCTGTCCTCCACATGTACCCCCCAAAACACAAGCACACACACACAATCTGTTGGATGAACAAATGAAGGAATATTTTAAGAACCCTTCCAACCACCTTGAGGTCAGTTATTATCTATTCCTCTTACATCCCTCAGATTTCTGCTCTCATAACAAACTAGCTGAGACAATCAACTTATAAAGAAAAAAGGCTTATCTTGCACTGCATCCTATGCATGATCATTTGGTGCCATCACTGGGGCCTACATAGGAACATCACATGATAGACAGGGCATCTGGGGGAGCAAAGACAGCAGAGAGAGTGTGGGGTTTGAGGCCAGGGTCCCTTAGGACCCTGCAGGGGCCGGTCTGCCAATGATCTAAGGGTCTTCCTGATTCTACATCCCAAACATCCCATTATCGGTAATTAACACTTACCTGGGATCCATGCCCTTAACATAAGGACTTTTAGGGGTGGGGTAGGGGAAAATTAAGATGCAACAGAATGATATCTTCCCTGGTAAAGCATCAGAAAGGCACATTTGGGCCAATGATGTGCACAAAGCTTTGGTCCCAAGAGGCTCTTCAGAGACAGAGCAGACAGGTCATGGAGGCAAGTAGGATGTGGACGCCTGCCCAAGAGACAGAATAGAGGGGCTTGGGAAGTGGCTCCAGGTGGGGCACTGACTTGCTGGTCAGGCTGAGATATTCAAACCTGGTCCTTAGGTAGTCTGTCCTATCCCCTGAGTACTGCCATATCTGCCCCATCCCAGGCTGTGGGCCAGCACTGTATGGTCCAGCTTATATCTGAGCTCCATGGGCTTCATGAAGAACTGAGTGGTGGACCCTGTTAGCAGGCACTCATGTCTACAAGTATTTCCACCAAGAAGGTATACCCAGATGCTTCTTTAAAATACCAACTCCAAGGATCTGAACTCAGAAGTCTCCCAGCATTCCCCTCTGGGCTGGTTAGTTCTACTTGCCAATTCGACACAACCTAGAATCACCTGGACAAGGCATCTCAGTGAGGAATTATCTAGATGAAGTTGGCAATCTCTGTAGCATCTCTGTAGGGGACTGTCTTGATGTAGGAAGACTCAATCTATTGTGGGCAGCACTATTCCCTAGGCAAAGGGTTCCTGAACAGTATAAGAGAGGAGAAAGCTAAATTAGAGAAAGAAAGGAAGCAAAGATGTGATGTGACTAGCTGCTTGAGTTCCTGCCTTGACTTCCCAGAAATGATGGACTATGGTTTTTAATGCTGGTTAGCTTTTGCCAACCTGACACAGAGTCACCTGGGAAGAAGGAATCACAGTAGAGGAATTACCTCCATCAGACTGGCCTGCGGCCCTGTCTGTGAGGCACTTCCCTTATTTTTAATCGATGTAGGAGGGTCCAGTTCACCGTGTGAGGCAGAAGGTACCATCCCTGGGCAGGAGGGTCTGGGCTGTATAAGAAAGGCAGCTGAGCAAGCCAGGGGAGTGAACCAGTAGGCAGTGTTCCTTGGTAGTCTTTGCTTCAGTTTCTGCCTTCAGATTCCTTCCCTGAGTTTCTGCCTGATTTCCCTCAAAAACGGACTGTGCTTTGGAGTATAAGATGAAAGAAACCCTTTCTTCCCCAAGTTGGTTTTGGTCAGTGTTTTATCACAGCAACAGAGAGACGCAAACGAGACTAGACCATGACCTGGAATTGTCAGCCAAATAAACCCTTTTCCACTCAGTTGCTTTTTGTCAGGATATTTTATCACAGTAGCAGAAATGAAACTAGAACACCCTGTGTGTCACTTCTCCCTTTGCTTGCTTTGCAAGATCCCTGCTGCCAGGAAGAAGCAAGGGGCTCCTGCAGGACAGCCTGGCATTTGCTTCCAAAGGCATAAGCTGTCAGAATGAGAAGGGCTTAAAGAGCTAGGGAGACAGAAAGAGAGTTAGAGAGATGGAGAGACAGAGAAAAAAAAGAGACCATGAGAGATGGAGACAGAAAGAGACAGTGAGAGTCAGAAATCGAGACAGACAGAGGCAGAGAGAGACAGGCTCTTAGCAAGATCAGGCCATCCTAGACAAAAATATGAATGGGGAAGTGTTCTTCTCCAGTCCAAAAAGAGGTATCCCAAGCTATTAAGAGCTATCACTCAAAGACAAGGAACCTATCTGCTTCTCTGGGCTTGTGCTGGGAGAACTGCAAGGGTCAGGCAGGAGACACCCCTGAAGAATAAAAGGGAAGGGTCCTGCCAGCCCCACAGGATAGACTGAGGAGGCAGCTGTGATACTATGCAAACACAGGCAGTGATTCACTCCCATGCAGCTAGTACATGGGCCCAGATTAGTGCTTGAACAACAGGACCAAGCCCACTAAGCAGCCCATGAGTCCCAGGGCAAGGGTTGTGCTGTGCATTTCTGCCCAGGTAATGACCCATGAGAACAGGTGACATTATGTCATGTCAGAGGCTGACTCCTTATCTTCTGCAGATGCTTTCTGCCTGTGTGCTATCTATGGGGACTGGTCACCAGAAGACTCCCGGGGAGATCTGTGGATTAAGGGCCAGGGAGGGGACTGCTCAGATGGGCAGGGAGCAGAACCAGGGTCTCTTTCAGCTCAGGGTCAGAGACAAGGCAGCAGAATAACCATGACTTTCCACAAGGGCACCCAGGCCCAAACCTTGCTTATGTCCAGCCTTTTAGTCATGCTCCAGAAAATAAAAGCCTGATATGACCCTGATTGGGATACCCAGAAGAGGTGACCTTGGGAGATGCCAGAGTCAAACAACTCACAATACAACCACAGGAGTCAAGGATCAGAAGGGCAAGTGCCTAATCCAACATCACACAGCTCAGTAGATCTAAGACTATGACCAAGCCTCTTTCCTTTCAGGACGTTATTCTTTCTAGTACTCCACTGTCTTTCAGGAGATCATCTGAGCCACCATATAACTGGCACACCTCCACAGCCACACGTGCTCCTCCAGCTAACAAGACACCAACAGGCACATGGCTCCTTCAAGTGAGATAAGCACAGGACTGAGACTCAGAGACCCCAGTTCTCGGACCACCCCTGGCACTTCTCCCACATGAACCTTGGGTGCTCAGAAGGCTGTATCCTCAAAAAGGAAGGGAAGACCACAGGCCTGGTGTACTGGGAGAAAGGAGTCCAGAAATCCAGCCATAAGCTTGGCTTTCCAAATGTCTTTTATTTGAGGCCTTGGCTTAGAGTCATCTAAAACTGGGGTTCCATGATGAAATGATACGGCATACACAGTCCTGACCTACAAGGCTATATTGTGACTGAGAGAGAAATGTTTGCTTGGGCAAAAGTCCCTGGAACACTTCTTCCCTGGGGAGACCCTTAGCTCCTGAACCATTCACTGACCCCATAGAAAGTTTTGAAAAGAACATATATATCTGTCTGTAAGGTTGTTGTGAAGTCAGCTGGGAAAAGATGCTCCCTAATCCCATCTTTGCATGGTCACAGGCAGGACCACACTGGGGTGCTGCAAGGCATGCTGGGAGCTGCTGTCGCAGAGATCACCATCATGGCAGAGGATGTGGGAAGCCCACAAGTGGTAGTTCTGTGGTCCTGGGGTGACCACCCAGCAACATTGTCCAGCTTTTCCATACCCTTCAAGAGATACAGAGCCAGACAGGCTCAAGTTTCAAAGACCCCAGAGCCTAGAAAGAGCGGAGCTGGGAGCTTGAAGTACGACAAATCAGGTGCAGAGCTGCTAGGTCCATGTGGTGAGAACCCAAACCCTCAACCCAGAAGGAGGCAGGAGGATGTGAAGGGTCCCACATGGATCCCTGAAAGCACTCAAGTGGCATGAGTCTGAGAGGTGAAAAGCAGAGGCCACAGCAAGGATTTACTGCCAGCCCAGGCAGTTGACAGACACTTGGGGAGATGGCTGGGGTTCACAGTGGTCAGAGACCGGGAGCCAGGTAGAGCTGACCATCAACAGGGGAGGAAGACCTCAAAGGAACTGTCTTTGCCTATGTAGCCTGGTAGCAGGCCCTTTGCCCTGAGCACACCTGGTAACATGGAGCCACCACAGGCCCAGAAAGGTGGCCCTGGCCACTATGTTTTAAGGCCTTTCTTTGCTCCCTCTGTGTCTAACTCCTGCTGCCCTCCCCTCTAGTCTGGCTGCTCAGGCTCGGGCATTTTCCTAGAGGAAAATGAAGCTAGCAACTGAGCAGGTACTGTTTTCACTACATGAGCCGATGTGGGTCTCTGCATCTAGTCCAATGCCATCTGAACCCAGAACCCTGCACTCCTTACTGCAGCAGGAAGCCACTCTGCACGTGCTCTTTCTTAGAACCCTGAATGCAGGGCTGATGGAAGCAAAGCGGTGCTTTTCCCTTGGGAGTGGGCAGGTGTGGCTGACCCTCCCATCCTTTCTCCCCAGACCTGTCAGTGAACTCCAGGGTTCGGAATTCATTCTCCTCCCTTCCCAGGCACGGGGTCCAAGCCTCACTCCTTCCTTGCGATTACCCTGTGAGAAATGCAGTAAGGCCACTGAAGGTATCTGTGGGCCAGCTTTATGGTCATTTTCAAACAGCCTAGATCTCTTAAACTCTCTTTTGGTAGCAAGTGAGGGTGATTATGCAGATGGATGAACCCCCATGCAATATCATGTCAGCGATGCAGATATAGGAGGTGCAGACAGTCTCAAGTACCGTCAGGGAGAGGCTACGAGGTTGACAGAGAAGACAGGGACCCCGTGCATGGACCTTGGACTCCCAGAGCAGTATCTCATACATACATACACACACACATACATGTTCACACACACCTATAAACATTTATCCTCAACCTCTTCCGTCAGTTGTCTGACTACAGTCAGATTCTGTTCCCATGGAAACATGAAATGTCAGCCACTCTGTTGGGATGCCAGGAAGACTCAGGTCTGTTAGAAGGAGAGGCACTAAGGACCCAAAGAGGACGTGCCTCTGGGCTGCTTGGAGAGGACAGGAGGCCTAAATCAGATCCAGAGGCAAAGCCTCAAAGGACAGTTCAAAACATGGCCCTGGGGACAACATGTTCCAGTCTATTCTAGAGCAACATGAGATCAGCAGAGAGAGCTGCTAATGTGATAGCCCTGGGCAGCTCCTAGGGACCGACTGTGCTCTTGGCCTTAGGCTTTCCAGCAGACAGGGTGGGGAGGGGAAGAAATGATCAAACAGACTCCTTGGGGAGGTGGGTGCTCTACAGTATCCTCTCCTGGCTCTGAAGGCAATGTCTCTCAGCATTCCTCCTACATGAGACACGATACCCATTCTCAGGGCGGCCTCTCCTGACATGGTGCTCTCAGCCCAGCCAGCAGTGGTATGTCAGAGTAATTCTAGAAGCAATAAAACACACAGCACAGTAGGGACTGGTGGGACTCAAAGTGAAGATAAAGCACAGCTCTTCTGGGGAATAGAGATACATACCCCACCCCCAAGAAAGAGTCCTCTTCAAACTTCAGAGACTTTACAGTCACCATCTCTGACCAGCAGGGAAGTATTCTGTGTTCCTGCAGAGTGCAGCTGGGTGCGCTCTAACCTCAGCTGAGAAGAAAATGTGGATGATATGTGTTGTACCTGGCATGGAACAAGAATCCCAAATAGCAGCGATCACAAACAGCAATCAGAGGCATGGAAGTGTGTCTGCCATGGCTTTCTCTGGCCTTGCCTACCTATGTAGTGCTCTTTAAGCACCTATGAACAGAGTTGAGCCTGCTGCAAGCTCCTTCCCGACGTCTGGGCTGACTTGGGGACTGGACTAAACCTGAGCCTGAGAGGGAACAGCTACCAGTATCTTCAGAGTTAGGGAAAGGAAAATGAGGACAGGGTTGCCATTCTCTTTGCTACATAGATTCAACAGTCTGTGCCTGACGTAGGAACCTCTGAAGCCTGGAGCCTGTATCTTCTGAAGCCAGGGAAGAATGCAAATGATGTGGGTTCATTCTTGCTGTAGGAGCAAAGGACCCAGCCACCCATACTCCCTGACTCTGTGATGAGAAGCTGTCATCAGCTGAGCAGTCACAGGGTCAGGCACTATCCAAAGGAGTTCATTTTTGCCACCTCTAGGCCTTACAACTGGCCTGCAAGGTGGAACAAGAATCTCCATTTCACAAGTAGGAATACAAGGCTCTGAGAAACAGGAATCTGTGGAGAAGGTTCAGTCAATAAAGCACCTGCTATGCAAGCAAGAGGACCTGAGTTCAGAGCCCCACGCCCACAGAAAAGCCAGGCACAGTAATCCCAGCACTAGGGGGACAGTGACAGGCAGATCTTTGGAGTTCACTGGCCAGTCAGCGTAGCTGAAGAAATGAGCTCCAGATTCAGTAAGAGACTCTGCTTCAAAATGTAAGGTAAAAGCTAGGCATGGGTGCACATGCCTTTAATCCCAGCACTCCAGAGGCAGAGGCAGGAGATGCTCTGGGAGACTGAGACCAGCCTGGTCTACAGGTAAGTTCCAGGCCTGCTGGGGCTACAGGGAGACCCTGTCTCAAAAAGGTGAATAAAATAAAATAAGGTGAGACATGTCGACCTCTAGCCCACCCCCAACACTCCTCACACATGTATACTACAAAGGAAGGAAGGGAGGGAGGAAGGAAGGAAGGAAGGAAGGAAGACTGACTCTGACAAGCAGCCTGACTCCCCCAATACCACTCAAAGTGAGAAGGACCAGGCCCGGCACAAAGGAACTGAACAGACAGATACCCAGTAGACCAAAGACTTAGCATCAAAGAGCCCTACCTTTGGAGCCAAAGGCACCTAGGCTAGAATCACAACACAGCTACTCACTATATTATGTGACCTTGTTCAGGTCTTCACTGCTCTGAGCCTATGTGTCGATACCGGTTATACTCATCTCTAAGAATCACCCTCAATACCAAAGAGACTGTGGAGGAGTCTCCCATACCCTGGCCACAGCATTGCTCACTAACTTGAAGGCAGTGTCGTATCCTGGGTCTTGTCATCTCACAACTCTCATCAGTGAAGTTTCCTCATGCAACAGATGGCCACAAATGGGCAGATGGCCCATGCGCCCAGAAAGCCACAACTGGGCAGAGTGAAGAGAATAAGAGACTGCAGCGTGCATGCCCCTGGGAAGGACACCTGCATTAAACTTCTGCCACCCAAAGCTTAGGAACCATTGCAGAAGGGAGGGAAAGGCAGAAAGACTGTAAGAGCAGAAGTAGGTGACCACAAGGAAACAAGAGTTTTCCGGGTGGCTGGGAAATTGCTTGTATGAGCTTACAGCAAAGGTGACACCCTGGACAAGACCCATGCGAGCTCAAACCAGGCAAAAACTCAGCATAGAAGCGGGCAAAGAGGTAAGAAGCCTCAACCCTAGTTTAGGAACTATTGGCAACTGGTAGAGCCAGAGGTGGTTTTCTTTAAGGGAGAAAGGCTTAGATAGGGCAACTAGGCTCCTGTGGATGGAACTCACTGCAGAACATTTGGGGACACAAATGTGGCTTGATAAGCCTTAACATATATTACAAAATGCATGAAATCCTGTGGTTGAGGAGGACAGATAGGGGAGGGGTCCTAATATTATTAAAATGTATTGTATGAAATTTGAAAAAAAAATCAATAAAAAAGACCAACCTTCCCCTCTCCCCCGCCAAAGAAAAAAAAAAAAGAACAGAGTAAAACAAAACCAAAAAAGAAAGCTTCAGGGTGAACGTGGGTCCCCCCCCCCCATTGAGAAGCTGCATATGTTCCTAGAAGACGGGAGAAACGGAAGCGTCTTAAACACAGCATGTCTAAGCCCCGCCTCCAAAAACAATAATTTTCTGCTTTTTCTTTAGGTAAAACAATTGAATCCTGAGAATGTCTCATCTCCCAGCCAAGGTTTCTGCCTTTTGTGTTTCAGCCCTAGAATCCACACACAAGCAAACCAGAACCTCCCCTGACCCCTGTGCCTCCTTCAGAGACCCTGCATAGGCATTACAGGGCGCCTAGGAGGTTGCTACCTCTGCTCAGGGTTCTGCCACCATTGTCCGCTCCCACTGCTTTAATGAGAAGGGAGCACTAATTCCCCACTTCCCCTTGGGGCTTCAAACTTGCCACCACGTACAGACAAAAACCAACCAGGCTCTGTGTAACAGCAGCCCCAGCATGGTGGGGAGTGTGTGGAGTGGCGGGGTGTGGCGGTAGAGGGTGTTCAACCTGCTCACTCCAAGAAATCTCTAGGAAATATCCTCAGGTCTCAGGGTGGCCCTTCATGACCTGGCCCCGGCCTGCTTCTCACTCCCTTCCCTAACATGCCCGAAAGTACTTCAGTCACACTAAGCATGCCTGGCTCAGCCCCTGATGTGTTCCATTCCCTCTGTGGCATGCCCTCTTATCTGGGTGGTGAGCTCCTACTCAGCCTTCATGATCCTATTCTGGCACCTCTTCTGCCAATTCAGGAAGCATGCTACAAACCCCCATAGTAGTGAGTGGGGCTTGCACTGGCTTCCTGTATCCTGGGCTTGCTTATATAGCTATCCAATCATCACCCTGTTAACATAGCCTGGTTATTTGTTCAGGCAGGAACGCCTGATGGACTTTAAATGTGTACCCCAAAGTTTTCAGGGGATGGCGAGTGGTGCTGTGCAGGGTCATGCCTTAATAAAAATCAGTCTAACTCTTAGCATCCATTTTAAAGCCAATAGTGGACCCAAACAGCTGAGAACCTTCAGAATTCTTTTGGAACTCTATTCCCAAGAAAGGGTGTGTTCATTCTTTATTGCAACAGTATATCCAGCATGAAATGGGGAAGTATCTTATCAGAGAAGAATTTTGCCCTTTGATTCCTGGACAGAGAATACCATGCACACTGGTATTCTGCAAACAAGGTCTCTCATTGCTTGCATGAGATAAGTGCTGTTTGCAGTGCTTTGATATGGAAAGCATGCATACACACATTCGTATATTATTTTGGGTAGAGGGCGAGGAAGGCTCATGAGGGATTAAGGTCATATGCCCAGGTCACAAGAGGAGCACAAGCTCATGAGCTTGTTTACACTATGTTGCAAGATTAGGTAAAAATCATTTGTCCAGAGTACATCCATATTGTAAAAGTCATTCCTACAGTGTTGTTTGGCCCAGAAATCCTGCAGGAAGGAGGCTGGAGGCTTGCTGCAGAGGCCTACACTTGCACAGTAAGGAGGAACCAGACTTAGAGGGAGTGAGGTAGAGAACCACCAAACCCTTCATCTTGCCCTACCCCAGCCCCAGAGAAGACCCAAGGACTCCACATACAGAGCTCAGAAGTCCAAGGATGAGGCAGAGGTCATGGGCTGCTTATGTAGCTGACACAGATGAATCACAGCTGTCCATCTGGGAGATGAAAGCATGGAGCACACGTGCCAGGAGAAGGTGGCTCAGCTGGCCCTCGCAGGCACGGTCAGAGGTGGAATGGGACGGAGTAAAGCTAGCCACTGGCTCAGGGATCCAAACTCCCCTCCTGCTTGGAGACCCCTGAAAAGAGAAGCCTCTGGCAGGCCAGATGAACACGGCAGGGAGGTGAGATCCCATCAGCCAGAGCAGCAGAAGGTGAAGCAATGAGTCTCTGCACCCCACCTGGGAGACCCAGGGCAGAGGAAGAAGATCCCTCTCTCCACTCTCTAAGGTGACAGTCATGGCCCAACAGTAAGACTGATGCTCACGCCAGACATAGGAGCTTCCGGAAGCTTGAAGAGTCACACGTCAGCTAAGAGACTTCATTAAACTAGGTACTGGAGAAAGCAGGGGGGACAGAGGAAAGACAAGTCACAAAAAAGAAAAGGCAGGAAACAGAAGAGCAGACAGGTGTGGGAATGGGAAGTTAGGATCTGGAGGGAAACCCCAAAGCCAGGGGCATCCCTGTCCTGTCAGCCACTACTAGCCCATGCAGGGTCTCTAAGCAACAACATCAAGCTTCTTTACGCCCCAGAGAGGGCCTCCCCTCAGACCCTAGCTGGCATCAGCTTCACTGGAGAAAACTTTAAGAAATATCCGACCCAGGGGGAAGGGAAATTACACTCCTCAGTGGTGTGGCCACTCCTAAGTCATCCTCCCTCAAACAAATAAGTCCCACCCACGCTCATGCAAGCAGCTCTCATTAAACATAGCAGGGCACACAGGAGAGGATGTGAACGTGAGAGGCGGGAGCTTCTTGGGAAGAAGAAGGAGCTTAGCCCGAAAGGAAAGAGAATAAGAAAGATAATGAGGGGACATTATGAGGGAATATGACCAAAGTACAAAGCACACACACAGACAGAAACAGAGACATGGAGACAGAGAGAGACAGAGACAGAGATAAAGACCCAGCCCACAGTCCAACCCCTGTGTCAACCCAACAGATTTAGCTTGGGGAGTGGGATGGTAGCTGATGATTTGCAAAGCTCCCTGTGACTTCCATGTGCGCAGCAGACTGAGAAGCAGTGACTAAGGGTGGCCCCTAGAGGGTGCTGTTTGTAGCAGCAGTAGTGGGAGCTGTCAAAAATACAGGGTTTTAGCCCCACCCATCAGCCACAGAGTCAGACACTCCAGAAGTGGGGCCCAGGTACCTGTTTGGAGAAGCACTCCAGCGGATACCCATGACAATATTTGAGAGTTTCTGGACAAGAGTATATTTGAAGCAAGAGGTGAGGCAGGGTAAGGAGTAAGCAGGGGATGATGGCATGAGCTGTGGGGCAAGGAGAACAAAGTCATCAGGAGCAACAAGGTCCTCTCCAGGCAAGCTCCGGGCTCCTGTCTCTTCTCCCTAGTTCTTCAGCTCCAAGCATATTCATCAGGCATGGTGCCACACAGAGGACTTGTTGCACGTGATGCTGTGTGTGATGCTGTGCAGAGCTCTGCATACAGTCTGTTCATTCACTCCTGGTTTCCAGAACCCATCAAGCCGAGCAGAGTTGTGAGTGCCCCCCATTAAGCAGCCCAGATTAAATCAGCTGGACTCCTCCTAGGGCAGCACCATGCAAACAGAAACCGATGATAACATTGTCTCTAAGTCACAGCCACTCCAGCTGCCCAGGGACAGAAGACAGCAACTGAATCTCCTAGATTCCAAAACTCAAGGTTGTACCCCTGTCCCCATCTAGGAGGAAGTAAGTGTCAGGTGCTGTACTGGGGAACGGAAAAGCAGGGTAGACGACAGGTGAAGGGACAGAGTCCTCCTGAGCCATAAGGTGGATATGTGAAAAGGCCCCGGAATAGAGGCACAGAATGGATGCTAACCAGAGTCCCTGCTACGGGAAGTCTGAGAGAATTGAAACTCGCAGTGGCCATACACTCAGCCCTGGATTTTACCAGCAACCCTTCTGTGCCAGCTTGTCCAGGTATCCATCTCCAGCTTCTTCTTGTGTGACAGAAAGGGCTAAGCACACAGGATGGAGCTAAGCACTACAAGAATTCATTCCCGTGTTCCTGGGAGCCTTAACTAGGTTTTACAGGTGAGGGATCTCGGGGCTCCTGAGGGCAACATGACTTGGCCAAGGTTGCACAAGAATCTGCAAAGCTGCATATCTAGGATAAAGCCACAGGTCTGCAAAAAGAAGCCTCTTCCTATGAGCGCACTGGAAAAGTAACTGTTCTTTCGAAACATTCTCTCCCCAAGTGTCATCTTTTCAACTATTTTTAAGGTAATAAGTTGACAGGAGAGTTGTTTTGACTGTGGTTGAAAGTCATTAAAGAAAACAGTGTAAAAACAAGCCTGTAAGACATACAGCACAGGCAGGCAGAGGAGCTGCAGCTTTTCCCGTATGCACCCCCTGCGACACACAGGCCCCACCCAGCCCCACCAGCCCCACCCCAGGCTGCCCCCTGCTGATGAATGTCTACAGCGCCTGGGCTCCAGGAGCCCCCCTAATCTCTTATTACAGCTCCCAGATCCACTTCTGTGAGTCTTGACAGCTCCCTGTCTAGACTGCAGACTCCTAAAGTCTTAATTGCTCTTTCATCAACAGAAAAGGGCGGCTTCTTCGTCAAGCAGCCAACCACTCAGCCAGCCCTTGTCGGGCTCCTGCCGGGTACCAGGCTGTGCCGGGATTCAGGATGTCTGAGGACTTGATGGATCACCTGGGGTCAGAGGAGGACAGCTTACTCAGATGCTGCTGAGCTGAGGCTCTTAACAGATGTGAGGCTTCCAACAAGAGGAAGACCCAAGCCAGGTTCTGTGGTTCTTGCCTGTAATCTAGTACCAGGGAGGTTAAGACATGAGTTCTATGAGTTCAAGGATAGCCTGGTCTACACTGTGAGACCCTATCGCAAAAACACACAGAATAAGAGACCCAAGTCATCAGAGTATGACATCAGCCCAGAGTGAGAAGGTGGGGAAACACTTGGACTACATACAGCTTCCCGGGCCCCGGGGTGCAGCAGCCTCACAGTGTGAAGACTGGCACATGGCATGTTCTTCACTCAGCAGGGATTCTTCGGTCTTTAGAATCAGGCTTTATGTCTCTACTGCTCTACTGATTGGCCCTGGGGTACTGGACAAGATGTACACAGTCCCTCTTTTCAGGGAGTTTACCTCCTGGAGTTTCAGGGACCAGCCGATTAAAAGTCAAGTTTAGCTGATGATTCCCAGGTCCAACACCCAAGGGCTGGCTGTGTTCCCTAGTCCTACTCTCTATCCCATCCCCACTCTGAGCTCATGAAGTATCCCTGGGTGCTGAGCAATGGGTCCTGGGAACCAGTGTTGCCTACCTTCTGACACAGGCCCCCAGTTAGCTGTCACCATCTGGCTCCACGAGCTCCAACTACAGCTGAGCTATGTTCCCTTATCCCCTAGAGATGACAAGGGCAGGGGGCCAGGAGCACCTTCCTGCCCTGTCCCCAAAGGGCAGTTCTCTGGAGCTCCGTGAGACCACACCACCCTTTTTCGTTTAGTGCTGCAGAGAAGAGCCCTCTTTTGTCATCATTCTAGAAGGATGACTCCCTGGGGACCAGGCTCCGACTTGTCACAAACAGGATTGGCAACCCGAGAGCCATTTATTTATCTCACAATTGCCTAAGTGCCTCTGGTTTAAAAAAAAAAAATCATCAATTGTGCAATAAGATGTGCCACACCTGTCACTGGCTTCTGACTAGACTCTCACCTTCTGTGGGGAGGAAACTGGGCTCAGAAGAAGGGCAGCTTAAGTCACCCAGCCAGCCCCAGCCGGAATCCAGGTCTGGCCCCAGCCAGCAGTCCCTGTTGTCTCCCCATACTGCAGAAGGCATGAGCTTTGCTGCAGACTGTGGATTAACTACCTGAGGCCCAGTGCGGCTGCAGTAGCGCAGCAGTCAGGATGAAATAGAGCCCCAGAAAGCCGGCAGAGCTGAGCACATAAAGCATCTCGCTCGGCCTGAAATTGCCTGGTGCCTGTCGCGGGACAGAATGACTGCCTAGGACACCGAAGATAGAATGGGAGAGGGGGAGCTGGGGTGTCTCTCGGCCCCTACCGCGTGTTGGAGAAAGGGAGAAAGGACGCTAGGCGAGACAGAAGCCAGACGCAGCTCTGTAGACTGCAGGGCCGGAGGGAGTGGCCCTGGTCTCATTTGCAGCTATCTGAGATGCAGACCTCTGGCACTGGCCACATTTCTGCAGGAGAGCCCCATGGTGGCCTCCTAAGGGAATAGTTAGGGCTCGGCTGTGCTGATATGTCCATCAAACCTGCCCCCGAGGGGAGACGCGGTGCCTTCCAGAGAGAACAATGGGCGTTCAGAGGAGGGGGCGTGAGCGCTCGTGCGCGTGCGTGCGTGTGTACACATGTGCGTGGTCTCCCAGACACCGCCGAAGGAAGAGATCAATTTAGAGAATTAGAGGCCAGCCCACTTTGCTTGGCTTCTAGGAAGCATGTACAGTAAATAAGGATTGGAGAGAAGAGACGTTTCATCATTCAATTAATTTTAGCCTCGGATGGTGGCGGCGGGGTGCGGGGAGCGTAATCAATACCAAGCATTCAGCTTGCTAACACGAAGCACATTTCATACAAAGCTGGACATTTTTCTCCTTGTCATACAGAATTATCTTAATTATCGTTTCAAGGAAGAGCCTTATACAGCACCATCCAGTAGTCCAGGAGGCGGCTCAGAAACTCGTCACTGGAATAATTTATGATTTTTCTTTCTAACATCTTGGTCTTGTTTGATATGCTTGCCATTTCTCCCTGACAGGGAGGTCGATTAAATCACATTTATATTGTAAACGTATGCATTGCTTTTTACCCAAGGCGCTGGATGAAGAGATACAGGGGCCCCAAGGGAGGAGGAAGCCAATCCACTTTCATATTGCAAATTTCTGCTGTTCGGAAGAAATGAATGGTTGCCAGGGAGAGCTGGGAATTACTTGAGGATGCAAAATGTTATTTTAGAATCCTTTGGAGAGGGCTTTCTTCCCTCCCCCACCTCCTCCAGCATTTTCCCTTCTCAAGCTGCTAATGGAGGCCAGTCTCTAAGCAAACGCCAAAGGAATGCAAGCATTCTTGGGGGGTTGGCCTGCACCAGATTTCTAGCTGACTGACCTCAAGCAGGCTGCCTCTTGGCCTGGAGGCGGGGTGGCAGACATGCCGAAGAAAAAGGGGCTATTCATATTTTGCAAGGCATTGCTTCCTCCCACCTGATGGAGGCCCCTCTGGAAGCTGGTGGTTGGAGGAGGGGGGCGGGTGTGGTGGGGTGTGAACGACAGAAAGTGTTCAGAATGAAGAGGGGAAAGGTCATTAGTGAGGACCAGAAAGAAGTGACGCCTGGCACCATCATTAACCTAACCGAACTAATTAGGAAACATTCAAGTTTTATAAATTATGCAAGACGCTCAATTTATACTTTTTCAAATTCCTACCATAACATAGATAATGAGGGAACATTTACAGTAACAGCCTAACCTAATCAAGAAACCCTTTCATTAGCATGAAATCTTCCAACACGGTGTTTTCGAGAACAACAAACGGAATTATAGATGCCAGGGGAGTCTGGGGCGGGGGAGGGGCACTGGGCTGTGAGGAGGAAGGGGTGCCTCTTTCACATGTGACAAGGCCGGGAGCTCTAAGAAATCACCCCCTCCCGTTTTCAACATGAAATAGGGCTTTCTCCACATTCAGTCTTGCCAAAGGGATGGAAAGATCTGGAAGGATCTTCTGATTTAGCACACTCTGGGTGATTTATAACTGGCTCCTCTGTCTTGCCCTCTAATCCTGGGAGACTGATAACTGCAGCACAGACCAGCCCTTTTCACTGGCCCGATTTTCCCACAGAGGTCAGAAGTCAGGTTCTCGCTGAAGTACAGCCTCTGTGAATGCAGATAAGCAACATACATCCACCGTGGAGACTCTGCCTGATGGGTCTGAGCTCATACTGGTAGATGAAAGGCTGTAAGCATGATCCAAGGGCTGCTGGGAAATCCCAGGACTCACTCAAAGACACTCTATCACCCTGGATGGGTGAAGTCAGCTTAAATCCACGGAGAACTCCACACCATCAGGCTGCAGTGGCATACGTCTATTATCGCGGCGCAAGAGACGTAGAGGCTGGAGGGTTAGGAATTTAAGGTCAGCCTTGTCAACACTGCACGGTCGAGGCCAACGTGGGCTACAAGAGACCCCCATCTCAAAAGGAAAACAAAAACAAAACAACTCAGTATCTCCAAGAGAACCTTGCCTTCTAAGGAGTGGGGAACCTTTTTGAGGGTTGCTCCCGGAGGAAGGGGTGGAGCCAAGCTGCCATTGGTTTCCTTCACTGCTGGCCTCTCTGGAGCAAGTTGAGCAGGCGTCCTCTGTACTAGCTAGTTCAGCCTGCCATTTGAAAAGCTACCCTAAACTCTACTTTAAATAAGGGAAAGTTCTTTCCCACAGCCCCAGAGACCAAAAGTCTAAGATCAAGGTCCGGTTAAGGCAGGCTTTGTTCCCAGGCTAGTCTTCTTGGTAGAAGTAGACACACACAGGGCCTCTACTTTGTACGTGCTTTTGTTATAAAATCGCTAATCCACCCAAAGGGCCATGCTTATGATCTCACCTAACCTAAATTATCCCCTAAAACCCTCATATTCAAGTGCTATCTCATTAGGGGTTAGGACTTCTATATATGAATTTAAGGGGGCACAAACATTCTCCTCCTAAGACCCACTAAATGAATGTCTACCCACAATGTGTGGAGTGGAGGTGACATGGCTTGAAATAAAGGTCTTTGAAGAAGTCGTTCAATTAAGAGATGAACATGAGATGATGATACTCTGGGGTACCAGGATGGCCCCAAATCTAGACCCAGACCCAGGGGGGCCTGAAATGAGAAGAAAAAGGCAGCGATTTCAAGCTAAGGACTGCGGTCAGCCACCGAGAGTTGGCTCTGAGAGAATGCAACTCCCGTATCCTCAAAAGCTCACGTGTTGAGGTTTGGTCCCTAATACAATATTCAGAAGTGAGGTTTTGGGGAAGTGACAGGATCATGAGGTCCTTGACCTGACAGTGGATGAATCTACTGATGGATTCCTAATTTCATGGTACTGTTGGGAAGTCAAGAAAACTGGGAAATGGGACCTAAATGGAGAAAGTAGCTCACTGGACGTGTGCATCTGAAGTGAATACGGTGTCCCTGGTCCCTTCATGTTCTCCGTCCTTTGCTTCCCAGCTGCCACGAGGTGAGTAACTTTCCTCTGCCATGTGCTTCTGCCATGAGTGTCATCCCAGTCTCTGGTCCACAACAATATAGCCAGTTACCCATGATGCAATCACAGTACAATCATGAGCCACAGTAAAGCATGCCTCCTCCAAGATATTATCTGGTCACAGCAATGAAATACTAAAACACAACTTCATTTGGGACTTCTGACTTTTAGGCTTTTAGTACTTTGAGAGAAGACAGTGTATAGTTTGAAGTCACCAAGTTGTGGTCATGTGTGGCAGCCTCAAGAAGCCAATACATTCCTTCATCCTTGATGTCTAACATCTACAACAGCAATAGTAACAGTACCCAGTGCGGAGAAAGTGCTTAATGAATGTGAACAGCTGTTATGAGGACACAGGTTTTCCTGTAGATTCTACCCATTGGCTCTAGTTCTACCCTACGAGTGCTAGGATACCTGTCCCCCTCCTACCTTTGAAAACGTGAAGGAGACTACTGATGCTCGCAGCTCAGTGCTCCTAGGTCCATCACCCGCCTGTCATTCATGGGCTCATTTCTCATTTCATTTCTCTGTCTTCTGCACTACCAGCCCCAAAATGGACACAGGTGAAAAATTCAAAACTGTTCCTTCACTTTCTGTAGAACCCTTCATTTGTTCACTTGTCATTCATTAATTCAGTCATTGAACAAAAATAGGTAGAAGGCTCTCCTGATTATCAGAGGCAGTGCTTGGAGCTACAGAGTAATGAGAAGGCAATGTCCTTACCCTTACTTAGCTTTCAAACCAGCATCTCCCCTTCAGACTAGCATCTACCCCACTCCAACTACCCAGGCAGTACTGCGTTTGATGGAAAAGAGACCTCTGGGGCTACCTCTGCCTTCACTGTGGGTTTTTGAGACTCTGGATTCTTGTAGGAGCCCCCTCCCAGCCCCGTGGTCCTGCATCATTCATCAAAGTCTGGCTCCCTGCTTCCGTACTCCCCTAAGAGCTAAGGGGAGATTGCAGGTACGGTCATGGAGCTTACTGCTGCTGTAACTGTTCAGAACTCGAGCTTCAATTACCCATTCTCTGGTTCTCCGGTGCAGAGAAGCGCACGTCAGCGCTGGGGAATGTTCTCTCCCACATCATTACCCAGCTTTCCATACTCTCTCCAGTAATCTACAGGCTTCGGGCTATAAATCCTGCCAGGAGGAGGGGCACTGCGGCCCACTCCTCCTTCCCAGCCTTGCAGGAGGATGACTCTGGGGTTTCCTCTCTGGCTTCCCCACTCGCAAAAGACAGAGAGAAGCAGAGTATTTCCCAAATTACTCCCAAATGTTCTTCTAAAAACCTCCGGCTGACCCCGAGTGCCAGGGAACTGCTCACAGGGTGACAATTTCATAGATCTCGATCAGGGAACAGAAATCTCTGGCTTGGAGGTGGGGTGATTATGGCCCCAGTTCTGGAAAGCACTTAAGTTATTCCCAAACGTGTAGCTACTTGGCATTGGAGCAGCACATCTGGATAATGGCTAGAGGTTTTGCATCCGTAGGTTGCGGTTCAGGCATAGCCAGTATGCATGAAGAACTGCAATAACATTTTTCCTGAGATCAATACCCAGTTCCAATTCCTAGAGGCCTGCAGAGGAGCCCTGCATCCTACGGAGAGAACCAAAGCCCCCAGAGGCCAGAGAAGGAAAAAGCTGAGATCACTTGATTAGATTAGCTTTGAAGATAGTGAGAGTTGTTATGGTTTGAATGTGAAATGTCCCCACAGACTCATGTGCTTAAACACTGGGTTCCCAGTGGGCGGAACCTTTCAGAACAGGAGGCATGGCTGAAGGACTTGAATCACCGGAGCTGAGACTTTGAGGGTTGTGATCATTTTTGGTCCTGTTCTCTGCTTCCTGACTTACCAAGATGTGATCAAGTTGCACCACAAGCTCTCACAGACACAGTCCAAGCTGCTCCAGCCTGGAACTTCCCTATGACTTTCCACCATGATGGATTACACTCTCAGAAATTGCAAGCTGAAACAAACCTCTCCTTCCCCTCTTCCTTTAAGTTACTTCTGTTAGTATTTTGCCACAGCCTTGAAAAAAAAGTGCTGAATACAGATGCAAATGTGGTATGCTAACCCAGGGTGCGGTGTGAATCTGCAGGATATGGTGATCCCATCCATCCTATAGCAAGAGAGGGGAGGGGACACACTCAGGGCTTGTGATAGTTAATTTGATTGATGGGATTTAGACTCAGCATGGAAACAGACCTCTGAGTGCATCTCTGAGGGTGCATGCAGAGGGCTTTAAGTGAGGAGGAAAAACTCACCCTGAATATGGGTGGCACCATTCAATGGGATGGGGTCTTAGACTGAGTAAAAAGGAGGCCTAGCATTCACTTCTCTTTCCGTCCTGACTGTGGACACAACAGAAGAGTGAGGAAGCTGTAACAAAACATTTAAGGTAGGCTAAATTTTATAAAGAATAGAGGCTTAAAATAACTAAATCAATGTGAGAAAAATGGACTGGCAAGATGGCTCAGCAAGTAAAGATCCTTGCTGCCAAGTTTTACCATGTGAGTTTGATCCCTTAGACCCACATACTAAAGGAGACAACTGGCTTCCACAAGTTGTCCGCTGACCACATGTACACTGTGGCATGCACACATGTTCAGTCACAAACACACACACAGCAAATAAATAAGAAAGAGGTTTATTTAGCTCATCCCTCTGCAAATTCATAGGCATACAACTGGCACTGGCTTGACTCTGGGGACGATCTCATAGCCAATGGTGTCAGGAAGGAGGAGCTCATATCACCAGGCAGGAAACAAGTCAGTCTCAAGCGATTATAACAGCTTGGTTTTGCAAGAACTCCCTCCAGAAGACCAACACTCCTTTCCAGAGGCAGGGCCTCCAGGGAACACGGGCCCTGCCATTGGAGTCAAGGTCCACACCATCTCCAGAACCACCACTCAGGGAGCTAAAGCCCCAGTGTATGAGCCTTCAAGAGTCACCCAAACCTTAGCAAGGCTGATGCTAGAAAGTATACTTCATGAGGGTCCTGGAGGGTTGGAGCTAAGGCAGAGCTCCTGCAGGGAGTGGCAGCTTGTAAGACTGACACCTCTAGCCTTCCACTGCTGGGTGGAGAGCTGAACTTGGTACAGCACACAGACATGACTGCTTTGATCTTGAGAGGCTAGCAGAGGCAGGTACTTCTCGGAGAGCCACAGAGACTCTTCTGAAGGCCAGAAGAGCCTGGTCCATCCTGGAGGATGCGTTGATCAGTGAGTAGCAGTTGTCACCCTCATCCTCCCAAGGTCATGCCATGATCGTGGTTATCTTGGTCTCATTCTGCCACAAAGCCAGACATGCTGCCGGTCTCTGGGTCCTCTGCGTGACAAATGACTTTGGTGTGGCGCATGAAGCACTTATGATTTTATAATTTGCAGGTCAGACTCTGCATGGGTGTGTTCTCTCTCACTCATTCACCCTCTCTCACTCTCCCCCATTCTCTCTCTCTCTCACCATAATTCATAATCTAAAAAGTGGCAAATAAAAACCACTCCAACTTCTTAGCAAATAAATTCTACCCTATCATCCATCATTAATCCATCCATCCACCCATCCATCCATCCACCCATCCATCCATCCACCCATCCATCCATCTACCCACCCACCCCTCCATCCATCCATCCATCCACCCACCCATCCATCCATCCACCCCTCCATCCACCCACCCACCCACCCATCCACCCATCCATCCATCCACCCATCCATCCATCCACCCATCCATCCATCCACCCACCCATCCACCCATCCATCCATCCACCCATCCATCCATCCACCCACCCACCCATCCATCCATCCACCCATCCATCCACCCACCCACCCACCCATCCACCCATCCATCCATCCACCCATCCATCCACCCACCCACCCACCCATCCACCCATCCATCCATCCACCCATCCATCCATCCACCCATCCATCCATCCACCCACCCATCCACCCATCCATCCATCCACCCATCCATCCATCCACCCACCCACCCATCCATCCATCCACCCATCCATCCACCCACCCACCCACCCATCCACCCATCCATCCATCCACCCATCCATCCACCCACCCACCCACCCATCCACCCATCCATCCATCCACCCATCCATCCATCCACCCATCCATCCATTCATCCATCCACCCACCCATCCATCCATCCATCCTCTCACAGCCTTCATGAGGCACTCACTGGCTAGCCATGCAAGAAATAAATGGGGGCTAGGAATGTAGCTCAGTGGTAGAGCACTTGCCTAGTACGCACCAGGCTCCAGGTTACACCTTCTGTACCAATAAATAAATAAACTACACCCTTTATTGCTCTCTGCTTTTTCCAGCCCTCTTGCAGTCTGCCTCATGTCAGCACCATTGTCTGAGGACCGTGTTCTGTAGCACCTGATCCTCACCCTCCCAGATTCTAGACTCCAGGGATGATCCAAGAGCCCTGCACCTGATGGTTGACTCACCTTTGTGATACTGGGTGAACCATAAGTCCCTGTCTTAGAACTCAAGATCCAAGGATGTGGAGTGCTAAAAGATACAGCAGAAGACCTAGGTACATGAAGGCCCCCTGGGTGAGGAGACCAGCCATAGCTCTGAGAGAGTGGAGAACAGCACAGAGCAACGTGTGGGGGAAGAAGCAGAAGCCCCCTATGAGGAAGGGGCTGCTACACCCTATAGGAGGCTTCCCTGTGCACAGCCCTGCCCCAGAAGCCCTGGGATGGGCTGGGAGCAACGGCAGAGGTATTACAGGATAGAACTGCTGTGGCAAAAGCCACTGACCAGACTGCTTCACTGACAGCCACACACGGCTCAGGTCACACTGATGACCAGGTGCTCAATGCTGCCCTGTGGGATGCACCCTCTGCTGGTATTATCTTGCCATGCTGGGGAACCCACCCAGGACCTCGCCATGCCAGACAAGTTCTTTACCACTGAGCTACATCTCCAGCCCTTCACGCTCTGCTTGGTTACAGGTCAGGAACACGTTAAACAATATTGAAGGTGGACCAGAAAGCCAAGAGAGTTCACAGGGAGTCAAAAAAAGATGCCCAGCTAGAAGATGTCAGAGAGGCTTCCCAGAGGGGATCAAACTGCATTAGAACTGACTCGAGTACCAGTCCCTGAATATCCCCATGGTGGGAAAGGCATGTGGGCAGTGGGAACAACATAGTTAATGTACTGAGCATGATGAAGCTCAGTAGAAAACACTGCTGCATCTCACTGCCCACAGCTGCTCTCAACAGCTATCGTCTGTGGCTGCTAAGTCCTCTAGGGATGTGGGTGGTGGAAGGAAAGAAATGCAGTTTTCTTTTCCAGTCCCCTATCAATGAAAGGCCAGTGATGTCGCCAGATGTTATTATTGTATGAAGCGATAGCCTAGAAATGGGCTCCCTCCGAATTTCACACATGAGGTGCATATGGCCCAGAAAGGTGAAGTAATTTCCCTGAGGTCACCCAGCAAGATAATGAAACAGCTATGACAGATCCATTTTGCTGACCCCAGACCCCTGGAATCTTCTACTAGACCCTTGCCAGGGCAGCCAACTGTGAACATCTTTTGATTCCCTCCCCAGTGGATTCTGTAGCTAGTGAAGCCTTCCAGGCCCTGGCCTTTCATTAGCCTTAATGCTGTTTACATATGAGAGAGATGAGGTACAAAAGGCAGTCAGCAGGTAAGGCAGGGAAGGAAACTCTGTCAAATGGAAAGCCCCTGAGGGCCTGGGCTCTCTTCCCACTCTCTCTGCCTCCACCTCAATATCCTGTGATTGTTAGGAAAATAATGAAGGCCACCATCTGACTCCCATCTGAGGGCTAGCTGGGTCAGGGGATTGTTGGTTTCCCTTGGCAGTGATGGAGGGGCTGGAGGCAGCAAAGGTTAGAAATGCAATTTCACAGAGGACTTTTAAGATATGACGGGGGAAGGGACACCAGGCAGAGGGGAGAGGAGGCCTTTGTTGTAAGAGGAAGGAGTGATTAGGTGGAGGCTGCTGAAGGCCACTCCACAGATCGGAAATGGAATCTCTGGCCAGCTGCTTTCTACAGTGTCTCTTGTGAGGGGAGTAGCTTCCCCTTGCTCAGACCAACACCCCAGGGAGACTTCCCTGCCATCCCTCCAGCAGAACAGCAAATCCCTCCTCTCCCGAGGTTTCACAGAATTCCTCTACCTCAGCCCTTGCCTCATGGCATTCAAATCTTGTGTGCATTTGTGTTTGTGTACATTGGTGTGTACATGCATGTGCACACATATCTGTGTGTGTACTGTGCATGCATATGTTGAGGAGGTGTCTGCATATGTGTGTTGAGGTGTGTATATGTTTCCAAGTGAGTCAGTGTATTTGCGTCTGTTCTGGTATGTATGTGTCTGAGTGTATATGTGTATGTTTATGTGTTTGTGTCTATGTTGGCATGCGTGTACATGTGTGTTTTGTGTATGGCTGAGAACCACAGGCCTAGAGTAACTCCCAGCACTGGCCCCCTGGCTCTTCAGAGGGCTTGCCCATGGAGACTGCTGGCCCAGGAACCGATACCTGAATCACAACTGAAAGTGTCAGAGAAGTATGATACAGGACGTGTGTTCCCCATCCACAGGGTCAGCTCACCATTACTAAGGAGAGGCTATGGATCTGACTCAGGGAAACCAACCCTTTCCCATCAGCCCCTGCTACCACACAACCACAAACAGACACACACACAGACACACACACAGAAAAGTGTGAGCCAAGACTTATGTTCCCTGTCCATAGGGTCAGTAAATAGCACTATAACCACAGGCTATGGAACCTGACTCACTTCTCAGCAGGGTCACCATCTTGCATCAATCCCTGCTACCACATACACACAAACACACACACAGCTATACAGAGACATATCCACACACAGACACACAAACACACACAGATACAACATACACACAGACACATGAATACACAGGTATAGATACACACACATATACCTGGACATAGAGACACAGACACATATATAGATACATTCACACAGACACATACACAAACACTCGTACAGAGACATGAACACACAGACATATCACAGACACACAGCGACATACACACACATACATATATACATATGTGTATATACACAAATGTGACACACGGACATACACAGATGTGTGTGTGCGCAAACACATATACAGAGACACATGCACACATAGACACACAAACACACACATAGATACAGTATACACACAGACACACGTATACACAGACATAGAGTCACAGACACATACATAGATGCATTCACACAGACACACACACACATACACACACATGCAGCGGCAGGAGCCACCTTAGATATTCCTCATCCTGGGCCTGTGATGATGATGTCACTTCAGGCCCCATCACTCTGCCTCCTGGTACCGGACAGAGACAGGATTCCAGTTCCTCACAGAGCAGCATTCTCAAAGCTCCTCTGTGGAATCCATTTCCCAAACAGTGCCCAAAGAAACACCCAGCTCTGTGAACTCAGCTAAATTAGGCCAAATGTCTTGACTTTTTGTTTCACAAAGAGGCTACCAAATTCTTGTATATAGCTGCAGTAGTGATAAAGAGCAGGACCCTAAGCTCTGCACTTGGTGGGAGAATTGAAGAGAGAGAGAGAGAGAGAGAGAGAGACAGAGTGTGTGTGTGTGTGTGTGTGTGTGTGTGTGTGTGTTGACCTTCCCCAAGAGGGTTGTGGGCTAAGACCAGAGACTGACAGCTACCAGGATAACGACCCACGGGCCTTGGAGAATGGAAATGGGAGCATTGTAGGGGAACGGGTTTCAACTTGCTGGAACAGACCATGCAGAAGTATAAAGACCAAGCTGGGCACATTTTCAGAAATGGGACCACCCATCAAGCAAAGTGGAAAACAAAAGAGGCCCAAGGGGTTCAATGCTTTCTCATGCAGTCCCAGCCCCAGTCAGCATCAGCATGCCAGGCTCTCTTACTGGAACCACCCAGACAAGAACAGCTATGGGAATCACTGGAGGCCTGAGGCAGGAGGACATATAAGGACTTCACAGCAGCGTCCACTGTTTTTTTCCCATCAACAGTGTCTTTTCATCATCAGTGTCTCAAGGGCAGGTACCAAGGACTGAGTGTTTTGTTGTATTCCACATAAGTGTTTATGGATCTGTGGTTGACTGGGAAGATGCTTGAGGCACATTGACTAACAAAAATGGACTTTTAGACAAAGCAATTCAACTCTCTTGATTTTCTGGTTTGGGGCCAGGTCCTCCTACTGGTTGCCAGGAGGAGACAAAAATCAAAAGGCAGCTCTGACCATTGCTCCATTCCAAAGATAACCCTGAGAAGTCCCTGAAACACTCAGAGCCTCTGACATAAGCACGCACTCTCCACAGGAAATTGGGAATGTACAGCAACAGGATAGAGTCCTCATGGAGCTGAATGTGACCCAGAGCACCAGAAACACAACCACAATTGGGAAAAGTGGTCATGTGCCAAGAAGGACTGGGCTGGCCAGTGTGCTTTGTGGTAACAATATTTCCACACAAAATTAGAAAAGACATATGCCTATCTCCCTCCCTTTCGTTTTCTAGAATCATAGCCTTCTTTCTTCCACTCTGCCTACTGCATTCAGGATGCAAACCTGAATAGGTTTTCTCCAGCCTCCATTGAACTATGATCCCTCAGCCTGAGCCATATTGCCTTCAGAAGTGCAGGGTTAGGGATGTAACTCAGGAGTACAGTGCTTGCCTAACATTCATGAGGCCCTGAATTACATCCTCAACACTGCAAAAAATAGAATCTTTTCACATGGTAAAAATTATAATAAGAAAATACACAACAAAAAGCAGAGCACCATGTTAGATACCCTGAATGTATGTGCAAAAAACTCAAATCCCAGCAAATAGTAGCAAAACAAATCCTGCAGCATCTAGAAAGAATCACACACTGTGATTTATCCCAGAGATGCAAAGTTGGTTTAACATCTGAGAGTTAATCAATATATCAAGAGGACCTGATCATAGCTCCAGAAGAAAAATCATGTGAAAAAACTCAACACTCCTTAATGGTAAGCATGTTAAACAAACTAGGAATGAAAGAAAATCTGATCTGACTGAAGAGCATCTGTGTCTAAAGCTGACTTCATTCTTAATGGTGAAAGATGAGGTGCTTCCCCACCTAAGCTGGGGACAAGACAAGGGTGTCTGTTCTCATGACTCCTATTCGACATTGTGCTGGTGACTGTAGTTCAAGCAATTAGGCAAGAAAAAGAAATGAAAGTCATCATGATAAGAAAAGAAGGAAACTCACTCTTCATAGTTGACATGATATTACATAGTATGAAGATTTTTAAGACATTTACTCTAAAAATTATTTAGACTTGCAAAGTTGCAAGATACAAGATCAAGATGCAAAAACCAATGATTTTCCTATATACAGCCTCTCAATGAACAATCTAAAAATAATTCCATTTATAAGAATAAAATATTTTGGAATAATCTTAAAACAAGTAGCATAAAACTTATATTCTGAAAACTATAAAGCACTGTTCAAAGAAATTAAAGAAAATCTAAATAAACAAATTGAAAAAAAATTCCACATTCACGGCTTGGATGACAGTATTAAGACTTAAGTTGGGATCAAATTGATCTATATCTTTAAAGCAATCTTTACCAGATTCTCAGCTGAGTTCTTTTTAGAAATGAGAAACTGAATTCTAGAATTCTAGAATCTAAAATTGCCCAAGACCCAGAAGAAATAAAATAGTCTGGAAAAACTAGAAGGGGGGAGATCCATACTTGCCAACTTCAAAACTTATTAAAGAGCAACATTAACCAAACTGTATTTCTCACACAAGTATAAACATAGATAAGTGGAGTCTCACTGCGAATCCAGAACAAACCCATGTGCCTGTGTCCAACTGGTTTTAGACAAAGGTCTTGTCTTAGTTTCTTTCTTATCACTGTGATAAGATAGCTGACAAAAGCAGCTTTAGGGAGAAAAGATTTCTTCCGACTCACAGTTCAGGAGCACAGTCCAGCAGGCCAGGGAAGTCAAAGCAGGAGCTCGAAGCCAGTGGACACATTACCACCACAGTCAGGAAGCAGACAGCACCTAGCGCAAGCTGCTGCTCTGTTCTTTTTGTTCATTTATGTCATCCAAGATCCCAGCCAGACGATGGTGCAACCCTCAGTGGGCAGGTCTTCCTGCCTCAATCAGCCTAATCAGAATTATCTCCCACAGGTATCCCCAGGAGCCCATCTCTTAGGTAATTCTAGATCTCATCAGGTTGATAGCTGAGATAACCATCACAGGCACCAAAATCTTTCAGTGGGGAAAAGTCAATCTCAATAAAAAGAAGCTAAGACAACTGGTTGACCACATACAAAAGAATGAAGTCAGATTTTACTTCACACCACAGACATAAATGTAAATGAACTCAAAACAGACCAAAGACAAAAAGGTGAGAACAGAAACTCTCTTTGGGAGCTGGGATACAGGATAAGGATACAGAGAAGCAATAATTATACTCAGACGGGAGGGGTTAACTTTTTTAGGTGTTGAAAATGACTATAATGATGCTTCCCATATCTGTAAATATAACACCATTGAATTGCATTCTTAAGATGTATAAATTTTAGTCCATGTGAATCATATCAATAAAGTTATTTTTATGATTAAGTAAGGGGACTGGAGATGAGATAGCTCAGCAGTTAAGAGCACTGGTTGCTCTTGCAGAAGACCTGGGTTTGAATCCCAGCACCTATATGGTGTCTAACAACCATCCATTAATACCAGTTCCGGGAGATCCAATGCTCTCTCTGGCCTCTCCAGGCATTGCATGACATGGGTGCATTTACACACATGTAGACATAACACTCATATACATAAATGAAAATAAATAAATAAAAGATTAAGTAGGAAAAACCTGTATAAATTCTAAAACATTGGATAGTTTAGGATCTTAGAAGACACACCTCCATTTCTAACTATCATTTTACTAATAAAGAAATTTTGGTTCAGAGACAGGTATTAAGCAAACCTAAGTCACATTGTATGTAAGTGGTAGAACGCAAACTAGAATTAGTCTCAGAAATGAGGCTTCATGGAGTCTCTCACTCGATTTTCCCATCTATAACATGGAGGCTCTCATCCTTATCCCCAAACTCTACATCTAGTTACTGAATATCTAGGGAGCATACACAAAGATTTGGAAATCCTAGGGAAGGCAGTTCATTGTTGGGCTGTCCCCTTGTCCTTGATGTGTCCAAGAGTTGCAGTAACTAGGCCTCTATTTTGGTCCCTTCTCCGTACAATCCCTGCCCAGGGCACCTTAGTAAGAGCACCTGATGTCTCCAACAGCATCTCACGGAAACCTGGATTCTCACTTCAAAGCTGTGATGGATTGGCAATGCCTAGAAGCACTTTACAACAGGCAACAAATCATCTTTAATTCCTCTTGCATTTATTAGTGGGCCATTAATCCTAATGGACTCATCTGGAGTATAAGGTGCACTTTCAGTCCCCCAAACATGCCACTTGGGCTGCTCAGTCTCATTCAGTATAGTTGCAAAGAGCTTCTGGAAAAGTCCTCAGAAGCTGGAGGCATGAGTAAGAAGCATGTCAGTATCTCAGTGTCCCACTAATGTGTAGTGTCCTCTGCAAGCTGGAAGAAACCACACTGTGGGCAGAGGGAGGCTGTACTTCACTAGAACCATGGGACTCTGTGATCAGTCATTGTCTACTCTGGTCACATTCTTAGTAACACAGCCCCAGCTTCCTCCCACAGGATGCCTAGGATCCTCAGACATTCCGTCCCAGCTCTGCAGTCTTCAGGGATTGCCTCTCTATCCCAGACATTATCTTTAAGACCCAGTCATGTTCTTCCAAGGGCCCTGGATCAGGTGATGTTGCAAAAGAAAGGGTCATAGTATGCCTGCATGCAGCCAGAGCTAAAAATCCCTGCACATGGGATGGTAGCTCTCTCTTTCTTAAAACTGAAAAAGGGACTCTGTTGAGAGTGGGACCAAGCAGGCGATGAAGACAGGCAAAGCAGAGGAAACAGTGCGAACCAGAAAACAGAGGATGCACCTACAAGATCTTTAAAGTTAGCAGAAGTGATCATAATACTTAATGCCATGTAGGCAGGGCAATGTGTCTGCCATGTGGATTATCAAGCTCACACCGCCAAGAGGATGACACCTCCCCATACCTCCCTGAAATCCTCCTACCTGAGTACTCTTGAAAATAGTCTTCAGAAATAGCCCAACAGCCTCTGCAGCCCTCACTCCTGTGTCACACCTGTTCACCGTCACCCTCTGCTTCAACTTTGTCACCAATTCTGTGCTTGTGTACACATTGCACACACCCATTCCCTATGCCATCCTTCGAACTTCCTGTCCCAGGTTAAGACTGTCCTTGTAATCCCCTGATCTCTCAGGATCTGGGTGACTTTCCTTCACCTACATCCATAGCTGTGATTACAGGTAGATTTCCAGAGACACATTTATCTTTGTGACCTTTTGCTTTCGTATTTACTTGTTGTGTGTGTGAGTGCACGCATGTGGAGGTCAGAGGCAAACTTTGGGGAGTCAGCCCTTCCCTTTCACCATGTGGGTTTCAGCAACTTGGACTGTCAGGGTTAGTGGCAAGCACGTTTACTCTCTGAGCTGTCCTGCTGGCTCCAGTTCTAACCTCGGGATCAGACTCCTGTGGCCTCAGTAACATGATGACAGAGCCGCATATTGAGCTCTATGAACGCACAAAGGGAGACATAGAGATCCAAGATGAGGATGGACTCCCAGAGTTAGATGCAGGTCCGCTCATTCATTCACAGTAACCTCTTCACTCTCACAGGAATCCCACCTGTCTGTTTACTACCGTGTTGCTGATAAGAAGCCTGAGATTCTCAGAGGACCAAAGAAAGGCCAAGGCCAAGTGAGGTTGGGGGTGGGGGGAGTTCCTAGAGATGTAGCTTAGTTGTTCAGTTGGTAGAGCACTTGCCTAGTATGCATGAAAACCTGGGTTTAGTCCCCAGCACTGCATAAACTTGATGTGATCTGGCATGTCTGCAATCTCAGCACTCAGGAGGTGGAAGCAGGAGGATCAGAAGTTCAAAAGTCATCCGTGCCTACAAAGCGAGTTCAAGGTCTACATGAGACCCTGTGTCAAGAAAACAGAAAGAAAGGCAAACAAATCCAAAAATACTGGGTCAATATTTGCTTTTTGGTTTTTTAGAACAAAATGACTATAATCTCCTCTTCCCCAACAAAGCACAGAGAAAGAGAGAGACAGAGAGAGAGAGGAAATGGTGTTCTCTCCAGGTCAAAGCCATTGCTTCCTGTGGATGGGGACTGTATGATTAGACAATATGACAGGGAAAGAAGACAGGAGTGCAGACCGCAGCCTTACTTTCCTGCACTCCCTCCTCCCAGCAGCATCACAACACTGTGGCCTCTTCAAAGGCTGAAGCAGGAGACAGCCGCTGGCCTCTAATTGCTCTCAGTCAAAGACTGTAGCTAACATGTTATTAAATATGTAAATAATATGAAAGCCAGAAGAGAATTAATATTTCATATATAATGAAGTTAAGATGAATTCTCTTGTGTCTCATTTTCTGTTTTTAAATACATAATGCACTGTGGAGTCCAAAGTGATTCATAGTATTTTATATTGGTTAAAGACATTCGGGGTTTCTCTGAAGCAGTTTCCTAAATGATTAACCTGAATATTATTATTACAAATAGGATTTGTTTTTTAAAAAATTAATTCTGTAGTTAATCAGAATGAAAAACATGGAGTTCTTTGCTGGTGGGCCGATTTTAAATGAGGAAAAGGAATAGAGAGATAGAGGTTTGCAGATCGTGGAGCCTGTAAGACAGACTTGCAAGTAAATGACCAGAGCAAGCTGGGTGACAAAAGAGAAAGACAGTGACCGTGACCAACTGTGAATACACACACCCAGCTAGACAGTGTGAGTGCCACCACTGTCCTTCTCATGCAGCTACCAGAAGCTTGGATTTACATGTAAAATGAACCCACATATAAAACTGGTCCTTGGCTGGGGGCACAGTTCAGTGGTAGGGTACTTGCCTAGCATGCACAAGGCTCTGGGTTCGATCCTCAGCACCACTAGAACTAGTTCCTGACTGAAATGTTTTTAAACACTGTGGGTTCAAAAGAAGACATTTGGCGAACCACCTGTTTGCCACCTCCAGACTGTGAGGCATAGCTTGGGGAAAAGCTGCTTCTCAGAGCAAGTCCTTCCTCCTTGAGTATGTGGAAACCGACTAACCTCGTGTCCACGAGATGATAAAATCATCTCCACGAGAGTATAAAACCTGCTAAGTCAGCCTTTTCGGAAGGTAGTTTGGCAAGATGTGAAAAAGCGTGAATCCTTCCACCCAGCACTTTTAATTATTCATCTGAAAGAAATAATTAAGGATTGGAAAAACAAATTGCTATAATGATGTTCCCTGCCGCACTGTTTATAATGGCAAAAAAAAAATAAATGATAGTGAAATTAAGATTCAAGGACAGTGTATGATTGTGCATTTTACGGTGGTAGGTCCAGGAACATGATAGTCATGCGATCTAAAACAGAGATGAATAGACTCCCATACACACATATTTGAAGTTTCTTTCATTTTTATTTTATTTGTGTGTGTTTGCACACACGTGATGTGGGCGGGTGTCACAGTATTCTGTGGAGGTCAGAGGACAACTTCATGGAGTCAATTCTCTCATTCCACATTTACGTTGCTCCAGGGATGGAACTCAGGTCATCAAACTTGAGTAGTATATGCCTTTATCCATTAAGCTATCCCGTCAGCCCAGACACATTTTATTTTTTTAAAAATATTTAGTTAAGATTTCACTTAGCATTACAATAAATTCATTAAATATGCAGAGAAGTCATATGTTTATATAGAAAAATAACTGCACTTTCCCAAGATAAAAATGATGAGAAGATATTTTTAAAGAATATTTTTAAAGTATAAGTGAAATATATTCATGGAATGATTGTGATACTGCTTTAAAAGATAGTCATACACATAGCTGCCCAAGGAGGAGGAAAGATGACACACACCAAACTGTGGGCAATGGTCATTTCTGGATGGGTGTTTCAATAGCTGGAGGTAAGTCTTGTCTTTCTTTTGTCTATATGTTATGAATGATTGTAAATAAACTTTTTTGCTTATTTGTTTGCTTGAGACAGAGTCTTATGCAGTCAAGGTTGACCTCAAACTCACAATGTAGCTGAGGATGACGTTGAACTTCTGATCCTTTCAATCCTCCTCCAGAGTCTTGGGATTACAGACATGCACCACCATGCCTGGTTTGTGGGGTGCTGGAGATAAAACCCAGGGCCTCATGCATGCTAGGCAAGCACTCTCCCCACTGAGCTCCATCCCCAGCTTCAGACTGCAAATGAGCTTTGAATGCTTCTTCTCAAAGTCAGTAAAAGACAGAAACCATGCACAAAACATTGTCCTTTACAGTATCACATCTAGATCTAATCTTCACTTCTCCACTTAGCCTTTTGCCTCCTTGCGCCTCACAGTGCTCCTTGTAGAATAAGTAAGTAGTTGACATCCTTTCCAAAGTCATCTTTGGCTTGAGATCATAGTCAAGGGACTCTGGGGCATGACAACCCAGTCAAAGAATTGACTGGCTGCCAGGGAGATGCCAAGCCTGATACCAGACTTGGGACTGGCACTGTCCCCCAAAGCACCCCAGTACGTGGTGGACAGGAATGGGTGCATGGCAACCTCCTTCCTTACCGCATTACACTCACACATGTGCTTCCTTCAGCTGCAGAGATTTTCTGTAAGAAATCACACCTGAGCTGACCGAAAAGATGAACATTGACTCTGCCATGCAGAAAGGAGGAGGCAACAAAAGGCTTCCTAGGATAAAGAGGGGTGTACACAGGATGGAGCTCAGCACTGGGTGCCGGGGTAGAAGGCAGGGGAGAAGAGGCTGGAGGTGAGTTGAGGACTACCACACAGTGAAGGGACTAAACTGGATACAGGGAGTGACCAAAGAAGGTGAGGGCAGGTGTCGAGGGACCTGGAGGGAAGCACTGAGCCCTCTGCTGTGGTTTAAGCATTTCCCCTAAAGCTTGAGTATTGGAAACTTAATCTCCAATATCTTATGGCAATGAATTTGGAGATAAGGCCTCTGGAAGATAAATAGGATTTAGGTGAGGTCATGGAGTAGGGCCTCATGATGGTATTAGTGGCTTCATAAGAAAGCTGGCATGCTGGCTCTGTCGTACAGCGCAGTCTCCACCCTGCTAAGATGTAGCATGAGTCCTTCACCAGATGCTGAGGAGACGTAGAATCTGTGCCTTTAGATTTCCCGGCTCCTAGAACCTTGGACCAAATAAACATCTATTCTTTTTAAATTACCAAGTCTCCATTAAAAAAAAAAAAAAAAAAGTAGCAACAAAAAACCAGACTGACGACTCCCTTGAGAACTGCTCACTTGTCTGGCTCAAATATCCACAGGCAGACTTCAAGGGACCTGAGACAGCCTCGGTGCCAGCCTCTGTCAGAACAGGGTCAACTGTGGAACTTGCTCCAGACTTCCCAAGGCTCCAAATGAAGTCCCGTTCACACGGCAGCCAGGAGTGCTCTCTGGATAAAGTGCTCTCCCCTTCACTTTCCCAGGCCTAGTTAGAGAGCCTAATCTGGCCCCTGAGCTAAGATGGAGCCCTGGGCCTGTTGTTCATGAGTGCTAATGTTAGCTTCAGCTGTTAAGCGGACACAAATCTAGAGTTTCTTAAAAAGAGGGACCCTCAACTGAAGAATTTCCCCCATCAGATTGGCCCACGGACATGTCTGAGAGCCATTTCCTTCAGCATTAGTTGAGGTGGGAGGAGCCACTGTGGCCAGGGACACCCTTGGGCAGGTACAATTAGGCTGCATAAGAAAAATAGCTGAGCAAGCCAGGAGAAGCAAGCCAGAAAGGAGGAGCCGTGTTCTTCAGTGGTCTCTGCTTCAGTTCTTCTCTCCAGATTCCTGCTGGAGCTCCTGCCCTGGCTGCCCTCAATGACGGACTGTAATCTGTAAGCCAAATGAACCCTTTCCTGCTCCAAGTCGGTTTTGATCTTTTTTTTTAAAAATCTCAGCAATAAAGAAGCAAATTAAAAGAATTAGTTTCAATAAGGTGTGTAATCCCTGGGCTATATTAATAGTCACTGTTGCATTGTAGGACCAAATCTCTCACCAAAACAGGGAGGAAAGCTTTATTTTGGCTCACAGTTTCAGAGAGGTTTCAGTTCTGCTTACCAGGGAAGTGGATGGCAGAGGGAGCAGCTGTCTGTGGCTGCGGATGTGATGTGGATTGACTGGCCAAGAGGCTGAGAGAACAGACCAGGATTAGGGGTGGGTATGACCTTCAAAGTCCCACCCTTCTTAGTGACCTATTTCTACCAGCCAGACCCCACCTCTTAAAGGCTCCACAGCCTTCAAATCAGCACCCCAGACTGGGGACTGAGCACTCAAAACCTGAGCCTGTGGCGGATGCTTCAGATTCAAACCATAGCATGAGCCATCTACATCACTTCAAGGAGGAGCCCCACCAAGGCCTATCTTCCCTTTGCTCTGGTGACCAGTAAAGACTCAGATGGTGGCAGCTATGACACCTGAATTCCAGAGTGAGGAGGAGAAGCAGAGCATAAGCTGTCCACAGATGTAAAGTGAGCAGGAACTAAGCCTCTGCACTATCTAGAGGTTGTCACAGTGGCCAAACCCAGCTGGTCCTAAGAGAGTAAACACAGCTTGGCTCCAGGGCAGCCTTGGGCAAGGGTCTCATGCTCTGAGGCCAGCATCCTCCTGCAAACCTGGGATGCAACCATGAACTGTGCTGAGAGCTTGGTTAGGAAGAAAAAAGAAAGGTTTGTAAACATAGATGCTAACTCCCCACAGGAGCGCATAGAGAATTGGGGTGCCCCAGGCATGGGATACAGCACCCCCAGATCATACCTGCCTCAGTGCCCATGATATTACGACAGCTGCAGAATTTGTGTCCTTTTGGCCCTTCCAGAACACTTTAAATTCTTTATGACAGCCATTTAGACACAGGGGAAACATGGAGTGTGTATGCATTTGAGAGACAGAGATAGAGAAAGAGAAAGGAACTTCAAAGATACATGCTGGCCAGTGCTGGGAACCTCCAAAACCTTATCAATCCTCTCTGAGCATGCCTGTTATCACGATGGGCAGGCAGAGATATATTGGCTGCTATCTGACCTCCCTGGTCATCCCCTCTATCCCTCTCTACCTTTGCCTGGTCAGCTGTTCCTTTTGTAGCTGGCAAGGGTCTTGGAGGGAGCAGGAGAGAGTGGGTGTTTCTTATTTAGCCCATAGAGTGAAGCCATCTCTTATTGTAGTCATATGAGTAAGTTCTGCCTCCAGTCAGAGCCCACAACCCTCCTGGGTCCTACAGGTCTCCTCACAGACACCTCTGTGTGGGACACAGCCTAGAGCCCTGCCCACTTCTACCCAGCTCCTTGGAAGGGGAGGCTTAGGACAGCTGGGATGCAGCTCCTGACCTGGGAGAACCACTGGGCTGCTCTTGCAGCTTCCTTTCCTGGCTCACGCCTACACTGGCAAGCACCTCTGTTCTTCCTCCATCCTGGCTAACCCTTGAGCTCCAGGGCACCCGGATCCTAGCCAGGCATCAGGGCTACAGCTTCCTGGGAACCCTCTGAGCCAGGGCAGCCAGGGGGGTAGAGGAGGATAGGCTCATTCCCACTCGGCCCTCCTTTGTTTTGCTCTGGTTTCTGTCACAGCTGGGTGTGTCAGATCTTTGTCATCCTTAAACTAACAATGCGTGTGGAGCAAAGGCCCCTAGAGACCATCCATCACCTCAGGCCTGTCACCTTTGAAAGTGAGTCAGCCATCACTCAGCGCCAGCTCCTGCCACCTGCACCCTGCAGCTGAGCAAACACGAGTGACCAGCGCTGGCCAGGGTCAGCCCACGGTGGCCTTATCTTCCTCCCCTTTGCCTACTCATGACAAAGGCCCTAAATACCGTAGAAAGTAGGTCTCTGTTTCGCTTCATAGCTTTGGGATCTTGGACAAGTTCGCAGGCTTCTAAACCTCTTCTCTTCCCTGTTTGGCCAGAAAGGAAACAGGTCTTACCTCTAGGGCTGCTGTAAAATGAACACAAAAGTAGCTGTTTTCAGATTGCTAACCATGTGCCTAAGCCCAGGGTAGGTGTTTTAATTCTGAAAGTGATCCCCCTCCACCAGCCTATGTGCTTTGACTGAGTGGCCTCCCACAGATGGAAGAAACCAAAGTTCGGAGTGTTCTAATGACTTCTCCAAGGTCACCCAGCCTGTCTGAATAAAGCAGAGATCTGAACCTCATTGCTCTTCCTCTTTTTCTTTTGTAATCTTGGGTCTCTGAAGCTTTACTGCATGTTTTCCATGGAGATTTTTCAAATATGCAAACAGATCCATCCTCTAGCTTCAGCAATCTCCAAGGCCCTGTTGCCTGCGTTTTGCCTAACCTCAACAGTTTTAGAGAACTTTAAAACAAATGCCAGCAAGGGATTTCAACAGTAAAAAGTTGCCCTTGCCTCTGCAGAGCCTGTATTCCTCATTGGTTTTCATCACCTTAATGGTACTTAGTCAAAACCTGCACTCTTCCTTGAAAAGAGCATCTAAAGGCAGAGGCTAGGGACTGGGAAAATGGCTCCATTTGCTAAGTGCTTGTCCATCAAGCATGAGGACCAGAGTTCAGATCCCCAGTACCCATGCAAAAGAACCATCTGTATTCTGTCTCTGTGATCCTTGACCTGAGTAATTCCTGTTATCCTGTGGGTCTCAACATAACATCCCTGCCCCGCCATACAGAGAAAGCGAGCGAGAGCGAGAGAGAGAGATCCTTTACAATATTCTTTCTCAAACACCCTGATCTTTCCAGCATTCTCCACAGTGAATCTGTTCCGTTGTTTTCATGGCTCCTGGCTTGCTTCAGTGAACAAATGTTCTCAGGAAAAAAAAAAAAAACCCTGCATCTTTGCCTAAAACTCCTGCAAGGCTGATCACCTGATTAGCACTTCAGTGATTATGGAGCATTTGGAATGTTACAGATCCAAAGCCTATTTACAATTTATCTTGGGTCATGTTTAGCCCTCTTAATAGCCATTCTTTGCCCACCTCTGTATCTGATCTAACATCCTGTAACTAACAGACAAAAACCTTTTGGAAGGTGTCAACTTAGCAGACCACCATCTTCCAAGAGCTAAGAAGTCTGCCAGACAGCACCTAAGGCCTAGAGCAGACTTCTCCCAGCCTTGCTGTAGCCTCTCTGATGGCTCCACCCCTATATTTGAAAACTGGCTTTTTTGTTGTTGTTGTTGTTGTTCTGTTACTCTAAAAACTTCATGAAACTGTTACCAAGTTGGAACATGAATTCGGGGTAACCTGAATCTCTGTTCCTAGGCCATGGTCACTCATATTTGACTCCAGAGTAAACTATCTCTTATTCCCAGTGTAAAAGTTGTGTTTTTACACTGACAGTGCCCTACTAAGAGCCTCGTGTGGGCCATCACCATTTGTCTCAGAAGTTCTAGTACATAACCCAATGCCTGACACACAGCAGATGCCCGATGAGCACAGAGTAACTAAATTGGTGATGCAAAAGCTCTGCAGAATCTTCATGTCCTGCAGGAGAGGGCAGGTCAGTGAGGGCTGCTTCTGCACATGAAAAGGCAGCGCCTCCAACAGAGGCACAAATGCTCACTGCCTTCTGGGAATTGTCTAGAACTGCTTCCCAGGAAGTTACTGGAGAGCCAGGCCTGCTAAGCCCTAGGCAGCATTCTCCCGTCTACAGTTGCTGGGGGAGAACAGGAGGAGGTCCCTCCCCCTATCCTCAGAAGTGTCCTGGAGCTATCCTTCAGCCAAACAACCCCACTTCACTATGCGGGGAAGGTGTGCTCTCTCCTCACATCTCTGATTGGCAGCTGCACGTTCAGAATCTAAAAAGCCAAGGAGAGACTGGGAAGATGGTTCAGTTGTTAAAGTGTTTGCCACACCAGCAGGACAACCTGAGTTCAAATCCTCAGCACCTAAGTAAAAAGCCAGGTATGGTGAGGTGTGCCTATAAACCCAGAAACAGGAGGATATCCAGGGCTCAGTCAGTGAACCTCAGGTTTAGGGAAAGACCCTGTCTCAAAAGCTAAGGATAATTGAAGGAGACATTCAGCATCGACTTCTGGCCTCTACACACATGTGTACACAGGCACACACACACACAACATATACACACACACATACACCACACACAAAAATACAAAATATAATGCCAGGAAAAAGACGAACAAAGAGACAAAGATTTGGAACAAATTTTGAGCAAACAACCAGTTCTGGCATCCCTGTCCTTTTCTACGTCCCTCCCACTGAGTTGACATTCAAAGGCCAGCTTTCCACTCTGCATGCTCCCCGGGTGTCACTGGAAAACCTGGGCTGTTTGAAGGAAAACCCAGCCCTCGCAGCTGCACCCCATGGGCAGATGTGGGAGACTTTCCAGGGAGCTTATGGAGATGTTACTTCCGAAGCTGAGCCCCTCCCTTCTGCGCGGCTCCTCACAGCAGGGTGTAATGCAGCCTGTCTAAGATAGGAGGCCAACCCTGGAACTCTTCAATCAGCTAGAATTCCCGCTGCACTAGTTGTGTTGTATTTTTCTCTCTCCCTAGCATTAGTAATAACTGGCTCCAATGCCCGGATGAGTCAGCCTTGCTGGATTATTAGCTCGCCCACACGCAGCCCCGTGAACTCTTCCACAGACCCTATGTATCGGACAGCAGACTCCTCTCTTGGTGAGCATCCCCAGGTCTGTCCTCAGATTCAGATCTTCTCGCCTAACTTTGTCTTGGTCCCCACCTCCACACAAGTCCCTGCGTCTGAGACCATCTCCTGCCCACTGAGCCCCTCCTTAGCTGCTTGTATAGTAACATCCTAATACCAGACTTACTCATGCCATGCCAGCTCAAATACCCTCCAGAGCTGCCCACTACTCATCACATTCACTGCTATTGGACTGTACCGGCTGTCCTCTCTAAGGGCAGGCTCCTCTCCCTCCAGCCCTCTCTAGAGGGGTTCCCTTGCTGAACTCTCCCATGATCTAGACACCTGCCACCGGGCCTTGGCACCATCACAGCTGCAGGTTTTCCTCCTGCAAATAAACTTTCACACCTGGTGAAAAACTTCCCTCTCTCAAGACCTGATTCCCACTCCAGGTACTTCTTAGAGTCCCACCCACAACCTAGGGTTCAGAAACTCCCCTCCCTTCAAAACTCATCTCCATCAATCAGCAGACAGTCAACTGTGTACCCTACTTGCCAGCTTGAAGTACAACAGAGACACCAAGACTCATAAGCCAAAAGCATTTGCCGTACATAAAAAGGTGGCTCATCCCTGCTCCCACCTAGCATTTATACCAAACCATGTCCATCTCCTTCCTATGCACTGAGGCACTGCCAAGGTCCAAAGGCACCCACCAGAGGGAGGCAGCAAGCTCCACACACAGGGTGCATGCAGTCTAGCCCTGGAGCTCAGAGACTCTTCTCCTGTACTGAGGGGTCAGGTGTGTTTGCCTGGTGACCCTCCTTCCAACCTTGCCCAAGACACTCTGACTCCCCCAGACTCCTTTGCCCCAGGCCATGGCTGCTTTCTTTCTAGGCTTGCCTGAGCCCCTGGAATGTGGTCCCAGTCCTAAGCTGAACCTCAGTTTATGTGAGGCAATTATATCCCCCAGAAAGTTCGCTGCCAGCCCAGTCTGCCTCTCACTGCCTCACTGCCAGTCTCCTCTCCTCGTGGCTCATCTTGATCATCAGTGTGGTTGGACTGACAAGTACCTGGAGGTTAGCAAAGCACTTTCTGGTGTTGTGCCTGCAGAGGCATTTCATGAGGCTCTGACCTAATGAACGGTCTCCTCCGTGGATGTGTTCAAAATTCAAATGAATTATTGGAAGGTATTGGTACTGTAGAATGTGGGGCCTGGTTGGAGAACATAGGCCAGTAGGGGCCTGTCCTTGGAGGCTAGGTCGTGGCCTGGCTCCTCTCCTTATGGTTTCTCTTTCTTGGTCCTACCTGCTGTGAGTTGGCCAGCTCTGCTCCCCCTGTGATGAACTAAAACGGATCCTTTCTTGCTTTTAAGTTGTTTTTGCCAGTTTGTCACAACAACAAAAAGGCTAACAAATATACCTGTGCCCTGTTTTCCCCAAAAATTTCCCCTTAAAATTTCCAGCTCCCTGTCACTGGGAAAAGTAAGCCAGACCAAGTAGGCCAAAGAAAATGTGCCTCCTCCTAATTCTTAGCTGGCCACATCCACATAACCCTCAGGCTTCCCTGCAGGTCTGGGGTGTGACGTCACAGCCAGGGCACAGGGGGCAGGAAGAAATGTATGGCTTACTCCACGCACACTCCTAGAGCTCAGGGACCTCTGCCTCTCTGCTATGACCACTTTGTTCTTGCTGTCTGCCCTAGTCTAGACCCCTCTAAGTCATACAATGAACCTTTGAGGGACTTAACTACCTTCTTCCGGTCATCTGAGATTACCCTTTGCTTGAGTCCCTTCTTTCTGGAATAAGTTGCAGGCAGAGGGACAGGATAAGTTAGGAAGGGCTTCCCGGTCATTGCATGATGAACACTCAACCCAAAGGAAGATATGTCAAATCTCAGTCACTAGAGAATAGCCATGTATGTGCCCTAAAACATGCCTCACAGTGCGAAGGGGATCTGTCCCTGAGATTACCAGAAGCTACCACACTCTGCACCTGCACGGTTTCTCGCTGTGATCTGACACCTATTTATTATGTTACCTTTCACAGCCTGGGGGAAGCTGGGAGGCAAGAGGGAGACACTGGACGCTAATGGGCTTGGAGTTCATGAGATCACAGAAACAGAAAATGCCACAGTAACCCGTATAGGCCACATACACAGCATAACCACTGGTCTCCAGAAACGTATGCACACAGCACTGCTGAAAGCGGGGACGAGGAGAGACCACAGAGTCAGGGAAGCTGCCCAAGGTTGCATAGCTAGTGCATGAAAGAGCTGGGAGCTAAGCTTATCCGACACTGTGGCCTATGCCTTGAGCCCCTTACAGGGTGGATGGAGATGAAATGGGTAACCCAATGAGTGGATGGGGCTAAGATAACTGTGAAGGAAGTAAGCCAGGTAGATGGCTGCACATGAGGACCTCAGGATATCTGAGCATCAGAGCTGGCATTTGATCAGAGAAGCAGTGAGCTTCTGCAGCCAGCGGGAGCAGCAAGCAACAAGGCTGGTATGATGCAGTGAATATTGGCCACTCTTAGTTAGGGTTTGCTTTTCAAGCTGGCTTCCACTGGTCGTAAGATGCCAGATCCTAGCTCTGTCAGCCTCCCTTGTAGCTAGGCTTCTCCATTAGACATGCTGACCTTGAACTTTGAGTGAGGAGGAGAGACATAACAAAGCAGGCACTCTCTAAGCTGCAGGTGGACAGAGGGGCCCTGTCTGGTACAGTGGTTACATCAAGTCTGTAGCGGGCAACTGCTACGTGGCTCCTAGCAGAGTCCACGTCTAGAGCCAGCACTGTTAGCAGGGATGGCCACAGTGACCATGTGCAGAAGCAGAGTCAGATGTGCACTGTGTCAGATGTGCATTGTGTCAGATGTGCACTGTATCTGACCCCAGCACGAGCTGTCCCCTGCTGGAGAGCCCTGAAGCTTGGTTTCTCGGCCCTCGGGATGTTCACTACCCTCCGCAGTGTTACTTTGGTGCATCTTTTATACTGGGAATAAATACCTGAAGTCCTTTTCCATTCCTTCCACTCAAAACCTCGACAGATCCAGGGAAACAGGGCCATGGTGACAAGTGCCCACCTGACTCCATGCCCACCCTTCCACTGTTCAGCTTCCTTTGCCTCTGTGCTTGGGTTATGTCACTACTTCTGCCAAGAGACTATGAACATAGGTGATAAATGTGAATTCTGAACCTAACAAATTTCCCACCATGGCTATTTTGGAAGCCATGTATTGAGAAAGCGGCATCATAATAAATGGAAGAAACTTAGACCCCCGAGTCACAGGGTGGAGAACAGACTGGCCAGGCCACATAGGATAGTAAAGAAGCAACAAACATGTATCTGAAGGATCCTGAACCCCTGGGCCACTAGACAACAGGAAGGCCTGCCAACCCATATCAGGGAGTGCATGAAGAAGCACACAGAGAAAGACCATGGGCTTGTGCTCTAGTACAGCACAGCTCAGTGCACTCTACTGAGTCTTGGGGGCAGAGCAAAAGGCAGACAGCATGGGGCAGTGTAAACAATGAGGAGAATGGTGTGAAATGATACTGAAGTTCTTACTGACATGGAAGGCTTTGTGATTTCATCCAGAGTATGAAGACTCAGTGTCCTGGAAGACTCAAGGTACAAATGGACATGACTGGACACCAAGACTCATGTAGTCCCATCAACAGGAAGTACAATCTCTCTTCTTCCCCTGTAATGGCAAAGCCTAGCAATCCTAGAGACATTCCCTTATCCCGAAGGCTCCTGTCCAGGCTTGCCTGGTTTTGAACTTCTGCACACACAGAGCCAGGACCCTGGACACCAACTTCCCTCAGAGCTGGACTCTTAAAGCAGACTAGGCTATAGGAATGCAAGTCCAGAATTTATGTCCCTGTGTGCCAGGCCAATGGGGGAGTCACAGGATCTCTTAAGCTTCGGCCATCCTCTGCATATGTGCCTGAGAGAAGAGAATGCGCATTTATTTACATCTCTGAGCCTGGATCCCTCTGCCTGCCCTGGCCACGTCCCCAGTCTAACCTCCAGCTCCATGAGCTGACACAGCAGGAATTTATTTACGAGCTCATTATCCCTGTGACTCTGGGCCAGCTTGAGTTGGGGTGTAACAAGGGAATGGGGAGCGGTCCTGCAGGCAGCTGAGCCCATGAGGCCCAGAGAAGACATGAGCCAGGACCATCAGGGCCTCACCACACCCAGAGCCAAGAGGGCAGATGGGAACAGTGGAGGGGAAGTGCCAGCCCTCTAGTTTGTCTTGGCTCCAGCCATTGTAGGCCTTTTCCAAACTCTGGGTCAAGTCCAACACAGAGGCCTCAAATGGAAGATTTGGCTGGCAAATCATTCTTGACTTCTAAGTCCCCAAATGTTCCAGGGAACTTGGGTGGATAGAGAAACACTGACTAACATCTTTCCAGTTTCTATCCCATCAGGAGGTCCCTGACCCTGGGCTCTGCCCATCAACCCCCTGGATGGAAGGTTTTACACAAATAGAGGCCATGAGCATGAACTCGTTCAGATTTCTTTTACAGTCATTACTTTATATGTTCATGGGTAAGTTTAGCTTCATTTACTTGAGAGAGAACAACTCAGGACTCTGAGAGGTACAGAGTCTGGCCCAAAATTGCAGACCAAGATGAAAATCCATACTTAACTGCAAGCCCGTTACTTAAGCCAAATGTCAAGGCAGGGGTTCCCTATTTCGGTGGAAGATACATTCCAAGGTAGATGCCTGAAACCTTGACTAATATCAAACACTATATATGTTATGCTTTTTCCTATAGTTATATGCCCATGACAGTCTAATTTATAAGTTGGGCATAGTAACAGATTAGCAATATTAACAAATGATAAAATATAACAATGCTAATAACACAATGTAATAACAGTTACATCCACATGCTCCCTTCCTGCTTCCAACATACCTCACTGGATTGCACTTGAACACAAGCTCTGCAGTATTGCAACTGCTGATCTGAAAACTGAGATGGTTGTAAGTGATTAATGAGAGGGTAGTGTCTATCGTGTGGATATACTAGACAAAGGGGAAATTCATGTCCCAGGCAGAACAGAACATACTGGCAAGATTTCATCATGCTACTATTCGAATAGAACACAAATTAAAACATGAAATATTTAGTTCTGGGATTTTCCACCTAGTATTTTCAGACTGCGTTTAACCATAGGTAAACAAAACTAGAAAGCAAAACCACAGATGACGAAAGATGACTCTGTCTGCCTCCAGTCTCTGATTGCCTTCTGAATACAGTGCGTAATGCTGTCCTACCGAGGAAACAGGGACTATCGAGGTCTTTCAAGTAAGAAAGGAATTAAAACAAGAAGCTTGAGTGTAAAGTTGCCCATGATTTTCCTCCTTTTGATATCTATATGATGCGAATTTAGATTGGGGGCACATCTTATAACTTGGTCTGCTAAAGAGAATATAACAAATGCATGACTACTTCTAAACTGAAGTCTCAAGAGACCTGGATTATTCCACTGACCCTCCTGGAACCCTTTACAGTGGCATGTACACACAGCCAAGCTCATTTGCAGTAGAAGAATGAGAGACCTGCCAGCTAAGGCCCCTGGAGACTAACCAACATGTAGGACACCTTGTAGCTGATTTAGATGCATAAGCATGCTCCATCAAAACCAGAAGAACCACCTGCTGAGCTCAGCCCAAACCCTGATCCACAGCACTGTAAGCCACCTGAAACAACTAAGTTGGAGGGTAGTTTACTATGTAGAACATGCTAACTGATACAGTACTTTAAAAATACTGTGAACAGAAAGGCAAATCAAGGATGCTGGATACTTAAAGCATGAAGGTTTTCTGAAAACCTTCAGGAAGAAACTGCAGGACTTGCTAGCATGACTATAGATGCATCCTTCAACATTGTGCTTATTTTAAAGTCTCCTATCTGCCCAAGACAAATTGATCTGCCCATCACAGCTAGAAGATGGCATAGTTTCTGCTTCTTTTCCATCTCTGACTCTTACACACTTGCCTTCTTTTTGAAAGATTCTAAAACTCATTCAGAAATTCTTGGAAATGTAGTTCTTGAATCTCTAAGCCGTGGTACAGAAAAGAAATCACAGAAAGTGGTCCTGAATTGCCAACCAGTAAACTCAATCCAAGAGCTTGTAACCAAGTCCAAGACTGGACGGTGTCTTAGACACTGTTCTGAAGACACTTAACACAGGGGGATTTTCTGTTCCCGGTTACTTCCTCTCATTGATACTAGTTTTCCCTTTGGGATGATAGACTCTGTTGACACATTTTATCCTCATCCCTGTCTACCAGTTCCAACTCCAGGTGATCCCTGATGAGTTCAGAGGTGCACAATACTTCTCAGAATGAACAGTGGAAGCGACTGTGCCTACTTTCTTCAGCCTGTGATAGCCAAACCCCAATGGTGCCTCTCATGCCAAAAAACAGCACCTCTTGGTATCATACCATCCCGCTAAACAAACTAACTCTAACCTGGCTTATATAGCCAAGAGAAGGCAGTAGAAGGCCCTTGGAATGCCTCCCCAGTGCATGCCATAAGCACCTTGGACTTGGACCTTGAGCTTCGGGAACACTTGCTCCTGGAAACCCTGAGACTATCTTGTTGTTGGGAAGCCCACGCTAGCCATGTGGAGAGATCCCATGGGGAAAGTGATGCTGGTCAGGAGTCCCAGCTATCTTAGGTACCCAGCCCCCCAAATGAAGGAGCCATCTTACTCATGGGAAACTACTAAAGCCTCATACAACCCATTCTGCTGTGGAGGCCACCACAACAGAGGCCTAGACAGTGCAGAGCAGAGACAAAGCCATCAGGCCATTTGCTCTGTCAGAATTCCAGACTCACAGAACCCACTGTAAAGTAAAAGGAGGCCATGCTGCACTTTTAAGTTTTGAGGCCACGTGTCCCCAGGCAGCACGCACAGCCTTTTGTAGCTTGTCTGGATTTTTCTTTTTTTCTTTCTGACATGGACTAAGAGCCTCTGTTCAGAAGAGAAGATGCTAAGAGGAAGGGGAAGAAGAGGAAAGGAGAGAGGAAGAGGATTAGGATGGAGGAAGAGAAAGAGTGGAGAAAGATGGAGAGGGGGAGAAAAGAGAAAGAGAGGAATGCAGAAGAAAAAGAAGTTGGACGACGGGGAGGGAGAGGAGAAAGGAGGGGAAGGAAGAACAAGAGGGAGATGACAACGAGCTGTCCTGCTGCCGGCGGGGTATCCGCTGTCTTCCTTTTGGAAAGTGTGGACTGTCCCCAGCTGTGCACATTGCATTCTCTCCCCACACTGCCGTCTTCCACACTCTCACACTCCACAAATCACAGCCACCCTTTCCCAAGCTCCTAGTGACCTATGGAACACAATAGACTGTATCTCTCAATATCCACATCTAGATCATCACACATCACATCTAGTGTCTTTGCAGGGCTCCACACTGCAGCCTTGGTCTTCCTAAGGAGCTCCCCTGGGCCAGCTTCTCCAAGAAGTCCTGTGTTCTCTAAGACTAACCTGCATATCCTGTCTTCATCCCAGCTAACTCATCTAATGTCCACTGCTTCATTAGCTTTGGGAGGCTGCGAGGGGAGGGGTGGGGAATGTGTGGAGGAGAGCCCATAGTATATTTCCAGATTTCAAAAGCTATGTGTAGGCCAGGCCTGATGGCACACACCTTTAATCCCAGCACTCAAGAGGCAGAGGCAGATGATCTCTGTGAGTTTAAAGCCAGCCTGATCGACATAGTAAGTTCTAGTCAGGGTTACATAGTAAGAGACCCTGTCTAAAAATAAAAAATGAAAAAATAACAGCAACAAAACAAAGAAACAAAAAATAGGGGCTGGAGAAATGCCTCAGTGGTTAAGAGCACTGGCTACTCTTGCAGAAGACCTGAATTCAATTGCCAGCATTCACATGGCAGCTAACCACCATCTTTAACTCCAGTTCCAGAGGAGCTGGTGCCCCCTTCTGGCCTCCACAGACACTGCATGTATAGGCACCTAAGTACATGTAGGCAAAATGCTCATACACATAAAATAAACCAAAACAAAAGTATGTATACAGTTAAAACTTTCTTTTCCTACTTTATTTTGTAAAATATTCTAAATTACATTCATTTATCTATTTATTTATTATTTAGTGCGGGCGTAGATATAAACATGGAGGTCAGAGGACAGCGTGTAGGAATTACTTGTCTCCTTCTACCACATGGGTTCCAGGGACAGAACTTAGATATCCACGCTTGTCAACAAGCACCTTGACCCAATGGGCCATCTCTCTGGCCCCTCCTTCCTGACTTCTGTCTCCCAGTGATGTGGTTTCCCTACCCAGAGGCAACCCACATGACCAGTCTCCCCATCTGTTCTTCCCAGATACACCATGACATCATGTATAAACGTACATGTGTACACACACGTGTCTAAAAATTCCTCTCTCCTTCTCTCTTCCATACACACATACACACACATGTGTGCACACCATTTTTTCACAAGATCCAAGTATATCTCCAAGTATATCTCCGTTTCTTCACAAGAATACTCTTTAGAAATCTCTCCATTTCAACACCCCACAAGCGCCTCTTCTGCCCATATGGTATCATTCTGTACCCATGCACTTGATTTGTGTTAACATGCCTCTTCGGATGCCCATTTTTGTTACTTTCTGCTTTCTGCCATTACAACCAGCATAACAATGGATCTCGTGTGTAGAATGAATCTTTAGCAGTGGAATAATTATTGGGTCAACAGTGTTTGTGATGTCACTGGCCATTGCCAGGTTTCCCCAGGGACTGGATGGTTTCCACAGCCATCAGCATTGCATGACATCTGTCTCTCCACACAGGGTGCTATCAAGAGTCTTGATCCTGGCCAAACTGAGATGCGAAAACTGTGGGGCTTACATTTCTATCATTGGGAGGAAGGGGCATCTCCTCAGGTTTGGGTAATTCTTATTTATGTATCTTTCTCTTGTGTTGTCGAGCTGTTTTGTTCTGGTTTATGGAAATTACATACTAGGAAAAGACACCCTTCATTGATGGTGTGGGTCATTTTCCAAGTCTATCTTTTGACTTTGTGGTTTTCGGTTTGCCATGTAGGAGGCTTTTTGTTTATTGGTTAGTTTGGTTTTTTTGTTGTTTCTTTGTCTGTTTTTTAAGTGTCATGTGGTCCAGACTGACTTTGAACCCACTGTGTAATTAAAGATGAACTTGAAATCCTGATCCTCTTGCCTTAGCCTTTCAAGTGTTGAGATGACAGGTATGCATCACCATGCCCAGATACTAAAATTAGTTGTCAATATTGTTGCTAGGTAGCCCAGGTTTGCCTCAATCTTCCTATGTAGCCAAGGATGGAACTATGAATTAATTACTGATCCTCCTGCCTCTGTCTCCCTAGTGATGGGATTATAGGCATACACACACAGCTTGCTTTGGTCACACCTAAGTTGTAATAGTCATCAATCTTTTCTCTTATGGTTTTTCATTTGTGTGTCTCTGTTGGAAACTTGTCCTCATTTGTGTAAAACTCCTTCTGCATTTCTGCTACGCTTATGGTTTCACTTTGTGACATTCACATACTTGTTTCACAGGAGATTTGTTCTAGTATGAAGTCTGAGATGTGGGTCCAACTTTTTACTTCTCCAGTTTGCCTGATTTAATTTATTGAATAATACATTTTCACACTTGATTTGAAATACCATATTACCTTCGGCTAAATTCTCACATAGAGTTTCTGGAACTTTATTTCGCCCTGTAGGTTACCCAGCATTGTGGTCATATGGTTTGCTTCATAACAGGTGGGCAAGTCCCCTCGTGACTGATTCCCTTTCAGCTGTGCCCTGGCTGCTCTTGATGCTAAGGACTGTGAAGAGTATGTGGGCATTTGCTCTGCTTGGAAACCAACAAGTCAGCTTATCCTATGTCCTGGGTTCTGACAGAAGATACAAGAGACATAGCTTTTATTAGGGTTGGGGAGATGGCTCTGTGAGTAAAAGAACTTACCACGAAAGTATGAAGAGCTGAGTTCAAATCCTCAGGACCAACAAAAAAAAAAAAAACAGATGCATGTGCTGTAATCCTAGCACTCTTGTGATATGGGAGGCAAAAAACGGGATTCTGGGAAGCTTGAAGGCCAGCTAGCCTGGTGTACACAGCAGAGCAACGAAGAGACCCTGTCTCAGGCAAAGTATAAGGAGAGGACTGATACCTACAGTTGTTCCTCTCACTCTCGCTCTCTCTGTTTCTCACTCTCTAACTCACCCACACAACCTTTAATATTCATATGAACAGCAATGGGTTGTGTTGGAAGAGGAAAGTCTTGAGTTAAGGGAAGTCAAGTCTGATCCCTACCTAATCTCTGATCTCTACCCCAGAGGGAGACGATATCTCCATCCTGCAGGTAGTGTACAAATTTGTCTCTGAGCCTGAGGACAGCTCTTCCTCTATCTTCTACTAAGCACACTCACTGCACAGACATCTTTGCAAAGAGAATCTGAACAGGGGTGGGTGCCACTCAGCCCATGCTGCAGTGTGAGGGGCCCGTGGAGAACTGTCTCTACACTTATTTTCCCGTGCGAGCACTAGAATCAGTTTGTCTAAACATGACAACAAAAGCTTGGTTTTTATTGAGATTCTTATTAAATTCTGAATCATCTGAGAGAGAATGGACAATTTTACAATGTTCATTTTCCCATCCAAGAACATTATTCAAATGCTTTTTGTCGCTTGGAAGCATTTTAATGCTTTCTCTACTTAGATTTTGCATATTTCTTCTTATGTTTATTCCTAGGTTTTTTTATCTTTTCGTTGCTGCTATAAATGTTTTCTGTTCCCATTTTATCTTCTAACAGGTTGTCATTAATTCCTGCTCTTTAAACGAATGGTTTTCCTCCAGGGTCCCTCCTTGACTTTCTTCCCCTTTTCCTCGAAGATTTCCCCAGATGATCTTGCTCTGTCCCCGATCTTCCTGAGCATCTGTCAATGGATGCCTCCTGGATCATCATCCACAGCCTTGAGCTCTTTCAGGAGCTCCTCACACAGATGCCATGCTCACCCCAGGAGCACATCATCCCCAGCCAGTTTTGAGATTAAGCTTCTCATTCTTGTCCCCTAACCAGCTTTTCTTCCCGTGCACCAGCCTCCAAATGTGACAGGTGCCCCCAGCTCGAAAGGAAGGCTCTTCTTCACCCTTTCGTCCATTTAACCAAGTTCTGTCCATTCTTTTATTCTTCCTTAGTCCCTCTTTAAGTTGTGTGTCACCTCTGTCCCCATTACCCCTGCCTGTGCACAGCCTACTGAGTAACTGTTCGGTCTTGCGTCTCTTCACTGTTGTCTCTCAGGAATGTGGATTGAGCTGTTCTCAGAGGCTTCAGGATAAAACAGAAGCCACAGTGGCCTCCTTGGCTGGTCATTGGTGACCTGACTTCCCCCACCTTCTTGAATTTCAAGCCTTCTAAATATTTTTATAACTAAAATTTTCTTTTTTATTGAATGTTTGTGAATTTCATACAATACAACTTGATCATATTTAGAACCTTGTCCTGTCGTCACCTTCCCCATATCCTCCCTGCCAGATTTCAGGCATTCTGTCATATATTGTAAAGCCTATTAAACCAAGTTTGTGTCCCTTCAAAGTTTTCAGTAGCAGTTACCAGAAACCTGACAAAGCCTAAACTTAGAGGTCGGAATTTCTTATTTTGCCTCACAGTTTCAGGACTGTCATTTCATTATGTTGGGAAGGTCTAGTGGAACACAGCGGTTCACATGACACTGGACAGAAAGCAGAGGAAAGGGTGACAGGAAGGGGCCAGGGTAAGATGTAGCCCTTAAAAACTCAGCTCTGATGACCTACTTTATCCAAATAGGCCCCACTTCCTTTCACCATCTCTTAGTAATGTGATCAACCTATGAATCCATCAAGGGACTGGTCTAGTGGTTAGATGAGAGCATTCAGGATTCAGTCACTTCCCAAGAGTCCATCAGCTGGAATGAGCCTGGTATGAGAGCCCGGACAGACATTTCATACTCAGACCCTCACGGCTTCCATCCCACATTCTGCTGCCCCCGAACCTTCCTGTCTGGCTGTCTTTGGCAGTCACTGTCCTCTCTCACTGACTACTTCCTGTCCTTCCCGAAAGGCTCAGCTGTGGCATTAACTCCTCCAGAAGACTCTCCATCTACACTCATAAGGTGCCTTTTGGACACTCATTCATTCATTCATTCATTCTCCTCATTCCATCAAGTATTTCTTCTCTTCCTCATATGCCACGCTCTTGGCCAGTTGCCAACAGAACCAACAGGAGCTGAATACAAATCACTGTCGTACCACAGACTCACTGTCCATGTTCCTGTTAACCAAACTCCCAGCCAGGACCAGTCTAAGTGTATCACTGGAGGGCATGCTAGAAGCTCAGAGGTGTGCATCCCACTGGATCAGCTCTACACCAGGACCTGTGTGTACTGTGGAGTCCAAAAAAAAAAGCACTGGTCTAGATGGTGTGTGAACAGATGTGATCAATGAGTCAGAGTAAGCTACAGCAATGCATAGGACGATCTGAGAAAAGAACGAGGGGTGGCAGTGAATATGAAGGGAGTGGGGAGGGTCTGTATAGTGGTGCTCAGGACAGAGAAGCCAAGTTGAAGTTACAGGGAGAGACATCCAGACCCCTTGAGCAAAGGTACAGAGGGGAAAAGTATACTTAGTAGGAGACTGGGAGGCCCATTGACTGCCAAGTGTGCAGCCCCCAGATAGAAGGATGAGGAGAAAGCACACTGTGGGCACATAGTCACCCTCCCCAACCTTCCTCAGTGCCTGTCAGGCATCGACTTGGGCTTGTGCATTAAGTATGGTGTGTCACATTTTACATTTCAAATATACACAAATAAAGCTGGATTTGAGTGTAAGGAGCCCATCAGTCAGTGAACATGGCTAAGGGAGCTTAACTGTGCAGGCCAGGGGTGCTACCAACCAAACTAGAACACAGGCCCTGTGTGAGTAAAGAGTTCAGGTTCTAAAACCATTAGAAAGGTTGGGCTGGTTAAGACTGGATGTGGAACAGATACACAGAGAGGAGAGGAGCGTGACTCCAGACCCAGACTTGAGTTGACAAAAATGAGATCCAACGGAGGCTGTGCGAGGCAGAGCACACAGCAACTGGGAGCCGAGGTAAGAAGCGCCAGGGCTGACAGCACCTGCCATGTCTGGGAGGGCCCCTGTTCAGCCCTTTGAGGGAATCTCCTCAGTCCTTGGGCCACAGGAGGCAGGAGAGCTGGGATCTGAGCTCAGCCTGACTCCTTTGTCACCCCATCTTGTCGACTCAACTTTGGACATGCTGAGTGACCTGACAGGTTTCCCCACAAGAGGACGATGAGTGGGACAGAGGTTCAAGTGTCATCAGGTGGCATCAACCTTCAGGTAGTCAGAGTTCCTGAGTGCTTGGGACAAGGAGAGTAGGAGATGCTCTAGAGAACTGATATCAACGTTGTTTCCTGTATGCAGATTCTGTGGTGGCTTTAAGCTCTGGGTTCTATCTGTAAACTAGGACTCCTCAGAGAAACAGAGGCTAGAGAGAAGCACATCAGAGAAGGGACATAGATATGTCTATACAGTACCTGGCTTTTGGAAACACAATATTTCATAGGCCATTCGTTACTTACCACACAGGAGCTGAACAGTAGAGGCACCTGTTCAGCTCATGTAGGCAACACCAACTATTGGTCTTCTGCCCTTTCCAACTAATTGTCTGGGGGACAGGATCTCAGTGTATAGTGCGGGCTAGCCTCAAACTCTCCCTCCTCCTGCCTCAACCTCCCAAGTCCTGAGATTACAGGTGTCTATAGACTAAGTGGACATCTCATGTCCCCCTCTACAGCCTCCATTTTCCCACTCTAAGGTGGAAGCCATGGTGCTGTTCCCCTTAGAGCCGTGAGTAGGACCGTATGGCCATGCATGAAGAAGGGATTTCCCAAGACTGTCAGCTCTCTCAGCATCATGCAGTGGGAGGGTCTCTTGCTGTGAGCCTCAGGGCTGGGCCTAGTGAGGAAAGCCAAAGTCCTCTCCCACTGCCAAAGGCATGAGAGGGGCTGGCGCTCTGACTGCTGGCTAGCTGCCAAGAGCTCCCCTGGATGCCCAGCTACTCACAGAGGCTGTTACCCAAATGTCCATAGCGTGAATAGCCAATGGGGGACGAGGGCAGCTTGGAGGAGGCTAGGGAACGAGCCCAGCCCTGGCCCATAATGGCCAGCTATGAAGGTGTCTCAAACTGCCAGGGCTTCTGATCTTGTAGGAAAAGTCAGACATCCAGGCCTTGTTGGGAAATATCCAGGTTTTAATATGTACTTCATTGTTCCCCACTTTTGTATGTTTACATATTTGTGTGTGCACAAGTGTGCACATACATATGGAGGCCAGACGTCTTCATCTGCTCATGTCTTACTAGCTTGTTTTTTGAAATAAGATCTTTCACTGAACCCAGAGCTCCTCTGTTCCTCTAGACTGGCTGGCCAGAGAGTCCCAAGGATTCTCCTGTCTTTGCCTTCCCAGGGATTGTAGACCTATGCAGGGATCCAGATTCAGACCCTCATGCTTGCACAGCAAGCACTTTACCAACTTTACCAGCCCCTTAAAATGTAGTTTCTTAAGTGCAAGTAATTTAACAGTACTGTAAACACGAACAGAGGGGTAGTTTAACTTAGACATGGTTAGGAGCTGAATTAGTTCTATCACCACCCTTGGACAAGGACCATGCACCACATGCCTGCTGAGATGAGTGTGTGTTCCTCCTTTGGCATGTAAGCAGTCCAGGGCTACAGTAGTCTATAAGTGCTGTTAGTGCCTATGTGAACACAGAGATGGATGTTCCATATGTCTGTGTGTCACCAGCCTGGTGAATGTATCAGTGTACAACATGGAGTTCCTGTGTCTAATTCATGATACTACATGTGACCCTGGGGGTACTGCAACTGTGTGTTAATGTGTGTGCATGTGGGTGCAGACCCCAGAGGGATCTGCACTCCTCACCCTAGGGGGTGGGGGAGCAAGGCTGCTTCCTGGGATGTTCTGGCAGGTTGCATTGTCCATGGCAGTGTGTGGTGGTGGCGGCGGCATGCAGAAAGACGCGCCTGCGCACTAATGGTACAGGAGGTTGGGAGGGGCGCTAGTAGGGCGGGCCTGGCGACTGAGAAACCTGGGCATCAGTCCTGATCCCAGGTCCCCATTGTCCCTGCTGTCCCCACGCCTGCACGCTGAGCAGAGGGGAGGGAATGGAGAGGAGCTGGCAGTGTGGCAGCTGCGCCCTGGGCGCTGGGGGAGGGAGGAGCACTGCGAGCAGCCACGGCCATTAGTCACCAGATGTCACCTACTGCTGCCAAGGGCTCAGACAATGGCCGCACGACTGAGGGGCGGGTTCCGCAGACCCTAAAGCCGCACCTCTGCTGACACCTACTGCCCTGGGCCCACGCGGCCACCTCGGCTGCCAGACCCCAGGGCTCTTTCTGGACTTTGCCCTGTCTGGCCTCACCAGAACCGCCTGCTCTGAGCCTCCTCCCCTGTATATGCAGAAAGGCAGAAAGCCTCATTTTTCAGGACACACCACCGATGTCCTCTCCTCCTGCATTTCCTGCCTGCCTCCCTGTGCCTCCTCCAATCTCAGAATCCTGTCCCCCAATTTACACACCTGTTTTGGCCATGGAATGGGTTGTGTGTGGCACCATGAAGACTCCCATTTTACATCACTAGGCACAGTGCCTGACACTCAGAGCTAGGCACTCTGATCTGCAAAGAAGATATTGAAGCTCATCTCCACCTACCCATAGGTGCATCTGACCCATGCAGAAAGAAAAGAAAAAAGCCCTCCATCCCAGAAATCCAACTAGGAAATCACTGCACTTTTTTTCTGTGCACAGACACACTGCCCCCAACCCCCAATAAACTAAAAGTGAGTCTATGTCTTTGTAGCAGTATCTTGCATAGCGGAAGACATTTTATGGGTCATTTTTAATACGTACAACCCTACCCAAGCCAGAGCTTGCTGTCCCCAGTCACCAGGGTTCTGACACTAAGACCAGGGAACATGTGGGATGAGTAGGCAGGCACAGGCCCCTTCCTCTGGGACCTCTGCATTCCAGTCCAGAGGGCACAGACTCTTGCTGTAAAGAACCAGGAAGTAATAGGCTCTGCCAGCCAAGTGTGTGTCTGACATAAAATCTTTGGATTTTTCTTTTATGTGTACGTGTGTACTGCCTGCATGTAGATAGGCGCACCCATGTTGTACAATGCCTGTGGAGGTTAGAAGAGGGCATTGGATCCCCTGGAACTGGAGTTATTAGTTGCCATATGGGTGCTGGGAACTGAAGCCAGGTCCTCTGCAAGAGCAGTCAGTGCTCTTAGGGGCTGAGTCATCTCTCCAGCCCCCTGGATTTTTTTCTCAAAAAATCTTTTAAAATGTAGACATTCTCAGCTCAGGAACCACAGGCAGGCAAGATTTGGCCCTGGTGTGCCTAAGTGTGACTGTTCTGGCACAAATAAACCACAAAGGGTTTATTTGGCCTATACATACAAAGCACAGTTCATCATTGAGGGAAGCCACAACAGAAAATTAAAGCAGAGACCATAAAGGTATGCCGCTTACTGGCTTGCTCCTCTTAAACTTGTGCTCAACTTGCTTTCTTGTACAACGCAGAGATGGCACCACCCACATTACTCAACAATGAAGAAAATACCTCACAGACATGTCCACAGGCCAATCCAATAGAGGAAATTCCTCAGTGGAGGTTCTCTCTTCCCAGTTGTTTACATGTTTACAGCTGAAGCATCCAGCACTGTGGCCCACCTGCAGCACATTAGCAGCCATGAAAGAGACATGGTATGGCAGTGCGCTGGGGTCAGGGACAATCAGACCCATCCAGGCTGTTCTCCCAGTTCATCCCTGGGCAGCTCAGGACCTTGGAGTAAGCCACGCTAGTGGCCAAACCTCAGGGGTAAATGGGAACAGCACTGGAACGGCCTCATGAGCCTGTTGAAAAAGTACTTGGGTTTATAACTCAGTTGTCTGGCCCATGGGGGCCCACTCGCTTTTCTCACTGTATTTTCCTAGCTCAATCTACATGGTCAAGTACATATATACACACATGTACACATACACTGGACCTTTCTGAGCCTTTCTTCCCCACTGGAAACAATATAACATCAGTAACAAAGTTTCTCCTGGCATGCTCAGAGTGACTGGTTGGCATTGCCAGGGAAGACACTTATCATGTCTAACACGTGGCAAGCCTAAGAGAATGGTGTCATTGTGGCTATTGTGGTGTCAGCCCTCCTTTATGGAAAAGCAGACTCTTCAATAAACCCCAGCTCCATACCCAGGCAGACGAGAGGTCATGGGTCTGTCAGGAAGGGCTTCCTGGAGGAGGGACCAGTACAACTCTGTCCCTTTGTGATGTCATTGGTAATTGGGTCAGGGGAGCAGGTGAAGTGAGGAGGGGTAACTTTGAAGTCATGTTGTCCTTTGAGAACAGGAACTCCTCAACAACAGGGATAGAGGAATGCCCCCATTTCTGTGTCAGTTGGGGTTAGACTAATTGAACTCTCAGACTTGAACAGGAAATGATGTGTTCTTCATTACAAAAGTCATTCTTGTGTTGCCTTGCAAAAAATATAGATGAGCCAAAAGACTCCAAATCCCCAGAGACCCAGCAAAGATTTTCTTGGGGCTAAGAAGCTCCACATCTTCCTTCATGCTCTGTTTCTCTGGTAACACCTGCAAACCTGGGGCATTCAGTGCTCTGGGCTGAGCTCAGATAGCTTCACTTGTAAACTGAGTCCTGAGGCTTAGGGCATTCAGAAAGGCTGCCTCCTTCCCCACCTGTCTCCACAACCTCATAGAAGTATGTGCCTCTCTCCTCACAATTATATAAGATATTAGCATTTGCTTACATATAAACAGGTACTCCAGATGTGATACACATCTGTAATCCCAGCACCCATGAGACTGAGGAAAGAGAATTCTTATGAGTTCAAGGCCAGCCTGGGCCACATACCGAGTAATGGCAGAATGAGACCCTGTCTCAAAAATAATTTTTAGTGCTGGGTATGGTGGTACACACCTTTAATCACAGCACTTGAGAGACAGAAGCCGGCAGAGTTCTGTGAGGTGAAGGCCAGCCTGGTTTACATATCAAGTTCCAGACCAGCTGGGGCTACAGGGAGACCCTGTCTCAAAATAAACAATAAAATAATAATAATAATATATTTTTAAAAATCCAATTAATAAATGTGTATATTCATATATACATATAGAATAAAGTATACATTTATATACAATGCAAAGTATTTTTTGCCACACTGGGGACTAAGCCCAGGGTTTGTACATGGTAGGCAATTGCTCTACTATTCCTAGCTTCTTTTATTTATTTATTTTATTTTATTTTTTTGGTTGCTTGAGGCAGAGTCTCCATAAGTTTCCCAGGATAGCCTCCTTCCACATCCTCTCAAATAGCTGGGATTACAGGTGTTTGCCACCACACCCTACATCAAATTTTGTTGGGTTTCAGTTTTAAAATCTGTTTTCTGAGTGGTGGGCTGTGAAACACCACAATGTTCGGAGCCCTTCTGTTCTTGGAACTTGAATTTAAGTTCTGAAATGAGACCAGTGATCTTGTATATCCAAAATCCAGGTCTGGGTGTCATCGCCCTGACTTGCCCAGATCATATATAAGCAGGCAGAGTTGGCCCCGGTTTGTATAAGTATTTCCCACCTATTCCAGACCTCGATCATGTTCACAGCCAGGTAAGTAAGTAAGGTAGCGTGGGTCAGTCCTGTGGGGCAGTGGCTCCTCATATGTAGAATGGGGGAGTTGAGTTAGATGGTGACCAGGGCATTCCTTCTGTCTGTGCCATCAGGGTCCACGCAGACCCAGCTGTGGTCCCAAGGTCATCACATGTTCCCTCTCCCCCCGATTACACTCCCTAGACAGGGAGGAACAGAGCAAACTACTTCTTTGGAAATGCCTTGAAAATAAAAATGGCTGGAAAGGTCAAGGACCCCAGACTCTATATATCATCAGCAAGTACAAGAATCTTCCGGAACAAACCTCTAGAACAGGCACAGAAAATCAAAGGTGAGGGGGAAATGCTGAGATGCATGACAGACATTCCAGAGAGCCAGGACCAGGGCCTGCTGCCCGCCAACCTCAGCCCTTCCTAAAGCTTCCTAGGAAGGAACTAGGGTGAAGGTACTTTAATGGAGCTCCTTCTCAGAGTGGCCTCTATGCCCCTCTCCTAGTGCTGGTCACCTGCCAGGGCCCTTCTGCCCCTCAGCAAGGGACTAGTCAGGAGAGGAGTGAATCCCATAGAACGCCAGAGCTGCCTGGAGCTGTAGGAGACTCTTCTCCTTTCTTCCTTCCTTCTTTTCTTTTCAAAATTATGCATTTAAAACATTTTTTCCAAAAGTAATTCATAGTGTGTGAAATAATATGAAGAATGAGAATTTTTAACCATCCTTTATCTCATCGCCACTGAGAACAGGGTTACCCACTTCTGTTAGCTTTCCAGGATTTTCCTCCTGTGTATTACGTATTCTTCATGTAGCTCTATAATTTTCACAAAATAAGCATATATTCCATATTTTAAATCTTTTTTTGTCTTTTCATATAACAGGTTGAACAATTCTTCCTAGCCTGTCATTATTTTTGATGCCCATATAGTATTCTGTCACAAGGAGAGAGATACTCATTTAATAAATCACCCATCAGCCATTGGAAGTAACATATATGTGAAGCAGCAGTTAATCAAGGCAGGTCTGTATTACAAGTGCTTCTGGGAAGGCAGACATTAGACCTAGAGCCAGAGAACGTACAAACACACACACACACACACACACACACACACACACACACACACGAGAGAGAGAGAGAGAGAGAGAGAGAGAGATATTTTGTCACTTTCTCCTGTACCCCAAAGTATACCCTGGGGGTCCTCACAGTGTATCTGGTTCCTGAGAAAAGCTTATTGGTGATAAATCAGAGGTCATTTTGGAGGAAAAGGAGCCCAAGGTCTCTGGACTGCAGGCCCAGTGGCTCAGGCCTCCCACTGTTGTTCCATTGCTATGGCTTAAATGAGTCCCTGAAAGTACATGTGTTAGGACTAAATGCCCAGAGTCATATGTTAATGGTGTTAGGAGAGGGCATCCTTTGGAGGCCATGAGGGTGGGGTCCCCATGATGACATTAGTGTCATCATAGGAAGGGGAAGAGGACCCTAGCTAGTACACCGGCCTTGCCTTGCCACAATGCCCTCTGCATGTTGGGATGCAGCGGGAAGCCCTAGCTAGAAACAGAGCAGAAGCAAGCCCTGTGTCCTTGGATATCCAGGCTCTAGAACCCTGAGTCCAATAATCTACTGTTCTTTATAAAGTGCACAGTCTAGGTATTCCCTGATGCCAAGAGGGAATAGACTAAGCTCATACAGAGCACACACGTGATCCATTTTACTCCAGCTCTACAAGAAGAGTCCAGAACCCCCAGGAAACACCAGGGAAAGGGAAAGTATGCATGTCCCCAGTGACCTTGCCGCTAGCCATTACAGCCAGCAAAGAGGATGTGTGACAGGGACGCTCCAAGGTCCAGTTGTGTGACCTTAGACAGGTCATATCTCTTAGAGCCTCATGTCTCAAAAGTGACTTGGAGATGTGCTGTTACTACCTATGAGATCATTGTGAGGATGTGCCCAGGAGTAGCTTCTTAAAGATTCCCTGCCTCTCTGCCTCCAACCCCTTCCAGGGCCCTGACAGTCAGGGCACCCTGCACTGGGTGCCCACATGAAATAAGCATTCAGGAGGTAAGGAAGAGCCAGGTGGGCGGAATGCCCACCCTGTTCACACCCAAGGTTAGAGAGGAAAGTGCTGACGATGAATGAGCTCATGATTACAAGTGTGCAGGATGCTGTGCTGTGATGTCTGAGGTGGTCAGAGGGTCCAGTCACCTTATCTAACTGGGGTTCGGGGAGAGATAGGGCCGCTCAGGTAAGAATTCTAAGGAACGGTCACTATTGTGAGAGGTGGGGATTTGTAATTACTATACAGAGGATAAGTCCAGGGAAGGGCTCTCCCAGCAACAGAAGCCCCTACAGTAGAAAAAGACCCTACTACGATCCAGGGATGCCAGGATGGCCACAGCCCAATAGGGCTGGAGTGTCAAGGATGGGAGAAGGGTGGCAGACAGGTCTGGTGGAAGCAGAGGCTACAGACCAAGGAGTCCTCTAGCAAGAGTACATCAGATAGGTGTGACTAAGGAACTACAAAGGGACCACAGTGCTTCTGGAATGGCTAGAACAGAGTGAGCAAAGGAGCTTCAGGCCAGAGGTCCCACATATTATGACCCGGCTCTGTGAGCATTTGGGCTGGTGAGTCATAGGGGGTGAATAAGCTTGGAAGAATTGTGGTGTGGTCTGAGAAGTTTACAAAGAATGCTCTGCCAGGCCCTCCTCTAATGGGATAGGATGAGCTCTTAACACATCACCCTCCCACAGATAAACACCCACAGACTCTGGGTATAATGCTGAAAATGATTACTGGGCAGTCTGGAGAGGAATCAAAGGCAAACAAACATTGAAGAGGTATGGACACTGGGAAGAAAAGACATCATATGGTAAGTGGCCCACTAGTGTGGCTTCCTCCAGGGGGTGGAGGGGCAGTTGTAGACCTAATATAGGGCTACAAAGCTCTAATAGAAGACACTGTCATTGCAGCTTGAAGAACCAGGGCAGGACCTAGAGCAACCAGGGCCACTGAAAGCAAGAGGACATCCTAGAAAAGACCTTAAAGTAACTAATAAATCCAGCCAAGCCTGGTGACTCCTGAGCTTCATGTGTATGTAGAAGTCTCCCAGCCACGGGTGACAGAGGCTAAAAGCACATAAGCTGTTCCCACAATGAGCAAAAGTTGTGACCATCTACTAAGTAAAGCTATCTGCCCCCTTGGAGAGAATATAACAAATTCCAGAATCCATACAGAATATCATTTCCAATAGCCAGGATATAGCTCTAAATCAACATCCAAATAATCTATAAAAAGGCTGTGTATTGTGGCACACTCTTTTAATCCCAGTACTCAGGAGATAGAGACAGGTAGAGTTCAAGGCCAGCTTTAACTAGAGGTCTGAGTGATGGTATCAAAGGATCAACAGGTGGATCCAGGAATGAAAAGAAAGCAGAGAAAAAGGAAAGGTTTTAAGAATAGTGGCAAATTTTAAAAAGTTTTTTTTGTTGTTGTTTGCTTTGTGTTTGTTTGAGATAGGGCCTCATGTAGCCAAGGCTGGCCTTGAATTCCAGACCTTCCCACCTCCACCACCACAGCTTGGATTACTGATGTGGACCATCACACCTGGCTAGAAAAATCCACTTTGTAAAAGCATAATTTATATATACATTCTTACTTGAGCTACTAAAAATAAAAAATAAAGAGATCTTGAAGCAGAGACAGTAGCTGAGAGAGGAGACACATTACAGAGAGGACAAAGATTCAAATGGCCACATTCTTCTTATAAACAAAGGAAGCTAGGAGAAACTAGGTGACACCATTTAAAGGGCTGAGGGGGAAAAAAGAAGAAACTTAACCCAGAACTCTGAATCCAATGAAAATATCCTTTGAAGGAAGGTGAAAGAAAGGCATTTTCATGTAAAAAAGATGTGGAGAATTGACTTCCCAATGGTCTGAACTACAGGAAGCACTGAAGGAGGCCCTGCAGAGCAAAGACAGCGAAAAGGACCACGGGACCCTCAGAAAATAACAGAGAACTTCAGTCGGGTCACTTTCCTTAATGTGCAGGTAACACTGGAAAGCAAAAATATTGTCTTGTGGGGTTTATCACATGTGTGGATGAAGCATGAGAATTATAGCACACAGGTGTACAATGTTCACAGGATTTTGTATTTTAAGTTTCATTTATTCTTATTTATTTATTTTATTGGTGGGGGGTTCTGGCCCTATACCGTAACTCTGGCCATAGAGGTCCGAGGACTTGTGGGAATCTGTTATCTCCTTGCACAAGGTTGATTCCAGGAATCAAATTCATGTCATTGGGCTCCCTGACATGTGCCTTTATCCAGTGAACCACCTCAATGGCTCTAAATTTTGAGTTTCAAAAGGAATGTCTTGGGCTAGGAGTATGGCTCAGTTGGTTGAGTTCTTGACCAGCATACATGATCCATCTCAGCACCATATAAAACTGGTTATGGTGGAGCACACCTATAATCTTAGCACTCAGGAAGAAGAGGCAAGTTCATCCTCAGTTACATAGTAAGTTGGAACCAACCTGGGTTATATGAGATCCTGTCTCAAAAACAAAATAAAATTAACATATTAACCCTAAGTTGACTAAGAAAAACTCAAAAGTGCTATAACATACAGAAGAGAGGAAAAAATCCTTACAAGGCTGCAAAGTATCTGGGTATATATAACTCAATAGTAGAGTGCTTGTCCAGCATATGAGAAGTCCTGGGTTCAATTTCAAACATCTCAGAAACCCAGTATAGTTGTCCATTGATATCCAGTGGACCTCCTATGGCTACAAATCTCTGCGGCTGTTCAAGTTCCTATATGAAATAGTCCAGTATTTGCATATAACTCCTGCATATGCTGCCATTTCTAGATGACCCAGTGCCTAGTGTCACGGACATGGCTGTTACACTGTGTCATTTGGGGGAAAGGAACAAGAAAAGGCCACTGTCCATGTTCGGAACAGAAGTCATGTTTTTCCAAATATTTTTGATCTGCACCTGGTTGACTCTGTGGATACAGGACACACAGACAAGGAAGATGAAACTACATGACAAAAGAGACATATGATGACACTAAAATGGAATTCTTAAGCTATCTTCCTGAGTGGAATGAGAAGGAGAAATATCAAGGCCAGTTAGGATGTCACTGGAACAGTGCTAAGACTGACAGGATGAAAGGGTGCAGTGGAGAGAGAGAGAAGTCGTAAAGGTCTGCGTGAATTCTGAAGGCTCTGCTTCATTCATTAGTGGATTTGTGGGGTGGAGAAGTGATCCAAAAACCTGTGACTCACATTACAGAGACAGTTGTCATTGGCTGAGAGGTCCTTTGGCCCCTTCCCTGCCCTGCTTCTCTAGGCTTCCCTCTGCGTGGGAGGCCCAGTTGGACTGCAGGCCAGGTGTAGAAGGAGAGGACAGAGTCATTTGCCACCTAATATAGTCCTCCACTTAGAGAGGGCATGACAAAGAGGAGTGTCTTTCAGCAAGGTTCACACAAGATCAAAAGCTTGCTCATGGCTTCTTCCAGTTTCCAGAGCTTCCAGAGCCCTGTCTCTCAGAGCTGCCTTCCAACGGGAAGTCATAGAGAAATGACTGCTAATAATATTTCACCAAGACCCAGAAGGCTCAGTCCAGCCTCTGGAAACAGATTAAATAAAGATGAGGCTGAGGTTCGGGATGGAGAACAGCCTAGATTCTCATTAGCCATTGCAAATAAGATTACAGAAAATATGCTGTTGCAAGCATGGCAGTTGCCTGCAAGAGATCACACCAGATTCAGCGCAACCAGGAGACCCTGGATCAGGATTCAGGGGACTGAGATCAGGGCAGGGCTCAAGCACTTAACACGGCAGGAGTCTCGGGTAGGAGGCACTTTTTGCAGAACAGTCAGCTCGGGACTCATCAACACAGGAAGGGCTGCAAATGATACCCAGAGTCTTGCCTTTTCTATGGCCTTGTCACAGGACCAGGCTATCTACATCTGGGCTCCTGACTCCCCTGCACCCAGGCCTCTGACTCTTCTACACTCATACTGTTGACTCTCCTATATCTGGGCTCCTGATACCCTACACCCAGGCTCCTGATCCACTGCATCCTTACGTCTGACCCCTTGTACCCAAGCTCTTGACCTGCTACATCTGGACTCTATTCCAAGTCACAATGATTAACACTCTGAGCATCACTGTTGGTAAGTTATGTATTACGTGTATATTTATTTAATCCTCACACTACCCCACAAGGTAGATACTCCCATTATCCCCATTTTATAGAAGAAGAAAGTAAGCCACAAAGAGGTGAATTAACTTGATTAAGTAAGGTCCATTGACAGGAGGTTAAGCCTCATCTGACTTTCCAACCTGTGCTGTTAACCCTCAGCCCATCCTGCCTTTTGAGGCCCCTGAGTCTCCATGGATTCTCCCCTCCCGTGTATACAACCAACTTCTAGTGCTCTTAAGGTTTAGGCAGTGAGCCCAGGAAAAAACCCAGACTTTCAAGTGCCTACAGCCTTGGGTGTGAATCTTGCACCTACCACTTGCGGACACCCAGCTCTGAGCTTCTTTTGGCCTGTGTGTACTTCTTTAAATTGATGGGGATTTAGCATAGACTCATGTTGAAAACAAGGGATGGCTAGGTGAAAGAAACCAGGCTCTGACCAGGGACAGATGTTCTCTCTGCAGCTGCACCACTGGTCTGTGCTAAAGAGACCCTCAGGACTCCTTGAAAGACTCTTTCCTATCTTGGGCATTCCTCTTGGAGCTTCAAAGTCACCTCTGCTGGGAAGATCTCCCTGACCCTGAACCTCAGGCACCTGCAGTTCCAAGTTCTACCACTGCTTGGCCCTGATCCTACCCAGAAATGCGGCATTCCATAGCTACCTGGTCTTTGGGAGTATCCCATCTTCTGCTGTCACTGAAGGTGAGGCTTAACTGTGGTCAGATTCTTCAGCCTGGACTCAAAGGACTCCCTCACTCTTCCCTCACCCTCTGGAGACTCCTGTGACCTCGTTTCTGTAGCCTCCCCATCCATTGTCCCTCCACACACAGGACCTTTGTCCAAATCCACTCCCCACCCCCCGCCAAGGGGCCAGGAGAAGAGGATGATGAAATAGAATTATACTTTGGCCAAGAGATCCTGAGGACAGCCCCTGAAAGGGAGCCCTGAGGCCAGGAGGAGGGGTCAGGTTACCAGAGACACAATCTGATTATACCTAATGGGGGGAGGGGGACGAAAGGACTGGAGCTTTGAGCCTGGAAAACATGGAGAAATAAACCAAGTTGCTGAAGTCAAAGTGGGAACAGAGCATAGACGCCAAAGGCCATGAGTTCCCATCCCTCTACTCCATCGCTTGCCCAAACCTCCAAGCTAGGGGACCCTGCAGAGGCTTCCACACCGGGATCTTCTAAGCAAGGCCAGCCCTTTGTCCCCAGGTCCCAAGGTCCTCCAGCAGATCCCACATGAAGCTCAGGGGCATGGGCAGGGCCAGGTGTAAGCTTGCTTGCCTAAGCAGTCTAAATGTAGTCGTTCATCATCTCCTCTCCAAGCACTGAGCGCAGCAAAGTGGCCCCACTGCTCTCTGGGGCCTGATGAACACCCCCAGCCCCCAGCCAGCAGCTGGCCTGTCAACCTGAGAGAGAATCTGCCCCCAGGGAGGCTCCTAATTTAATCAGCTTCACAAATCAGCTCGATGGGCTTAATTGATCTTTTTCACTCCTAATATTGTCGCTGTCACCATCTGAGTTGTGTCTTCCCCCGCCACCCTGTGTGCATCGTGCTCAGCCAGCTGGAGGGGATGGAGTAGCACTCCAGGACAAGAGTCTGCAGGAGCCTGTGCTCTACCAGGGAGGGCTATGGATAGGAACTTGAGAAGGGTGGACACAGTCAGGAAGCACAGGACCCACAAAGCAAGCCAGACCTCTTGAGCCACCTGCCTGGAGCCTCAGACAGGTCACTTGAGGATCCACCAGCCTCAGTATCCTCATCTGCAGAGATCAAGGCCCTCTCAGGATTCATATTCTACAAGTATTTGTTGAATACCTAGTATTTTCCAAGTGTGGTACTAGGTAGACAACAAGGAACTGCCCCAGTCCCTAGGGGGTCTCTAGACAGGTATCCTACTCTGGTGACATGGCCTGTGGAATATACAGTTCAGTGGGGCAGCTGACATTGATGTGGTAAGCGTATGAAATAATATAGAAATACTGTGCTGTGTGTTGAAAAGGAGGTCCCTGGTGCTAGAGGAAGGAGAGGAGGACAGGCTTCCTGTGCACATGGTGCTTAGCTTGACGTGGGAAGGAAGAGGTGTGGATAGAGGTTTAAAATCTGGGGTGTAGACCAGACAAGATGATATGAGGACTTCTAGACCCCTGGACCCCACACTGCTGAAGGTACTCTACAGTAAGAAACGTGTTTCCTATAGAACATACGTATCTATAATTACCTGTGTGTATCCATTTTAAAAGATGAATGAGACAGAGTCACTCTTTCCACATGAAGTGTGACCCCTTTATGGTGATTCCAGCCTGGTTGGTCCCTTTCTTTGATTTAAGAAAATTCAGGTCAGAGCCAGTACCTGATTTCCAGCCCCTAACGAGTGAGGCTGGAAATCAGGTACTCAGGAGCTGGCTCCATGCAAGAGGGCCGCTCTTATCTTGGGAGTCACGGAAAGCCCCGAGTCCTCTTTTCTGGAGCCATCTGATGATACTTGCATTTGACAGTGACATCTGACTACTTGGTGGGAATCATTTGGTCATTCAGAGGGATGGACTGGAGGCGGGGAAACCAGTGAGGAGGCCCCAAGAGTGAGGCCGGACCACGGTGGCAGTTTGGATGTGACATCTCTGTGAAGCAGACAAAGGGCAAGTTGCGTATCCCACACCCAACAGTCTAAAATCCGAAAAGATCCAGAATCAGAAACTTTTGGTGCACCAACATGATACCAGGAGTGGAACATTGCACACCTGACCTCTAGTGACAGGCCCGAGTCAAAACACGAGCACACTAAAAACCTGTAAAATTACCTTCGCGCTGCCTGCGTCTGAGTATGGAGGCAAAACATTTGCTTTCCCCCCTCAAGACATCTCATTATGTATATGCAAATATTCCAGACTCTGCAAGAACATCTGAATTCCAAAACACTTCTGGTCCGCAGCATTTTAAATAAGGAATATTCAACCTGAAAGAGGTGTGAAAAACATCATGCCAGGTGTGTGGCTCATACCTATAATCCTAGCATTCAGGAGGTTGAGGTAGGAGGATCCCAGGGACTTGAAGACCAGTTTGAACTACAAAGTAAGTTTCAGGTCAGCCTGGGTTAGAGTGAGACCCGGCCTCAAAACAAACAAACAAAAATCACGGCATAGTCCATAAGTCCCGTTGCAGGTGGCTTCTGTACGAGTGCCAGCTTTGTCACTTCCCAGTTGTAATCTTGAGGAGATTATCCTACTGGTAGGTCTCAGCTTCCCACCTGCAAAATGGATCCTAAGAGTTCCTCCCCACTAGACTCCCCTACAGTCATGGCCTGGTTTAGACACAATGGCCCATATGCTCAGCCAAGTGCCTAGACCATAGCAGGCACACAGTGCTTCAGAGTTACTAACCAGAATCGACAGGTTAGAACTCATTCACTTATGGATTCATTCAGTGTCGGTCCCATGCCAGGCCTCAAGGAGTTGAAGGAGAATAAAGTTGGACAGCTCCTAGCCCAGTGACTCTTGGTTCCGTTCTAGAGGGCAGATATGGATGGGACACAGTCTTCCTGTCAACAAGGATGTCTACCTCTGAGGCTCTGCGAGATGCACAGGAGCAAGGAGAAGCTCATTCTTAGGGTGGGCTCTGGACATCAGGCATGGGTGCAGAAAGAAGGGAGGGGTTTCTAGACTCATAATGGATTTCTTTTCATTTTTTCTTTATTTAATTTATTTTGAACTTGTGACAAGGCTGATCATACTCTCCCATTTACAAGTGATCAAACTGAGGCTCACCTGGAAAGAGGTCACACCTACATAAGAGCCTCAGCCTGGACTTGACACCTGAGCTGAGTTGATTTCTGCACAGTGATATGCTGCGACTGAATCTGGTATTCTGTGACTCTGTGGTGTCCTTGTAAATACAGATATGTCTAGACTTGTACAGTATGCTCCAGAACATATAGCACTCTCTTCGTCCTTACCCCTCACCCCAAAAGCCCCTTTGGAACACAGTAGGCAGGTCAGAGTGACAGCAGCTGTACCATGGGGCAAGTGTCCTCCCTGCAAGCCCAGTTCTATAGGGTAGATAAGGATGGGGCAGAGTCTTCCTGGCAGCAACGATGCCTGACTCTGAGGTTCCATAAGATGTGCAGGAACAAGGGGAGGCACAGGGTTGGCATCGCTCATTCTTGGGGTGGGCTCTGGGCATCAGGCATGGGTAAAGAAAGAAGGCATAGGCCTCACCTAGAACCTTTTGGCTGCCACACAGTCACTGGAAGCCGAGTCTTACTTAGATGTCTATAGACACCATCATCTGGACCAGGAGCTTGTTTCTGCCCCTACTCATGATGGGAAGCTTTATAGCACAGCCTCATTTTGTATGGAATCCCTGAGGTATCAGCAATGAACAGCCCCAATGAACAGACAGGAAGTTCCCTTCCAACTCTAGGCTCAGAACTTCTGTGTGATATTCAGAGACTAGAATGGGGATAGGCAGACTCTGAGGAAGGAAATTCACTATGTGTGGCACCTACACTAGGAAGACTTCTCAGAGATTAGAAGATCCCTACAATCATCCTAAAAGTAACTTAAAAAATATGTCAATAATGACCACAAAGATGGCTCAGGGGTCAAGAGTACTGGCTGTTCTTGCAGAGGACCCAGGTTTAATTCCCAGTACCCACATGGTAGCTAACAACTACCTGTAAATCCATTTTCAAGGAATCTGACATTCTCCTCTAACCTCTATGGGCATTGCACTCACAGGTGCACTTACATACATGCAGGCAAAACATTCATACACATAAAATGAAAAATAAATCTAAAAAATGGAAAATATGTCAGTAAGACTGGCAGATGGCTCAGTCAATAAAGTGCTTGCTACACAGACAGCAAGACCTGAGTTTGAACCCCAGGATTCACATAAAAATTTAGGCATGGTGGTGTGTGCTGTAATCCTAGCTCTGGGGAGGTAGAAGAGAGATGATCCCTAGGACTCTCTGGCCAGTCAACCTAGCAGAATTGGCCTGTTCCAGGACAGTGAGAGCCTCTGCCTCAAAAACAAGGTGGGTGATATCTCTGGAATGACACTTGAGGTTGACCTCTGGTCTTCATGCACAAACACACATACACACACACACATGTGCACACTCACACACATACAACAAAATATTTCAATGATCACATGAACAAATCCTCCATTGCCATCCCCATTTATAAATGACTTAATGACAAATCAAAGTCACAGCCAGTGTGGATGGTTCTAAATGTTTACATGTCACAAATGAATGCTTTTGCCCCCCCCCAAATGCATTGCAATAAAAATCATGCTTTCCATAAAAAGAATGTGATTGGGGAGGAGTTCTTTTTGAGACAGGGTCTCTCTGTAGCCCCAGCTGGCCTAGAACTCACTATGCAGACCAGACTGGCCTTGAACTCAGAGATCAGCCTGCCTCTGCCTCCCAAGTGCTGGGATTAAAGGCTTGCACCACCAGTCCAGGCTAAGGATGTTATTTTGTAGTATGCTGATTCCTTAGTGTCTGGAACAAGCAGGCTGGTAGTGGAGAGTGTCCACCGTGGCAGAGTATCCACTGTGGCAACCATTCTTCTTTGCTGATATTCCAAAGCTATAAGCCTATCTTCTTCCATGGACAATATATCAAAAAGTCTCCTCCAGGAGGACTCAGTCCAATGTTGTGGTCATTAATGACCAAAGAAAGGGGCCATAGGCTAGAGAAAGGACTTCAAATCTATAGATTTATAAGATAATTGGTCTGTGTTGTTTTCAGCCAGAAAATAGTCTAACCTAGAGACCCTTAAGAGTTTATGAAGGCTTCCTGCATCCTCTCTCTTACCCCCTTGGAAGAGACCACATTCTCACAGAGAGCAAAACAGTGCAAGAAGATATGTTCGATTCTTTCCAGGGTAGGCATTGGGAATCAATCAAGGATGGCTTTATGGAGGTGATAACCATTGCATAGGGGTTCTGAAGGATGTATAGGAGTTTACCAAACAGATAAAGCAGGAAAGAACACTTCAGATCATGAAGACTTTATAAACATAAAGGCTCAGAGTTTATTTCTATTCTATATAGCAACACAGTCCTCAGGATTACATGATTTATAGTGCAGGGGGAAACAGGGTGGTAAAAACAGATGGAAATGTAGAGAGAGCCCAGCTCACGAAGGGCCTCAGCAGAAAGGCAGGAAGAGAAAGTGGAGAAACCTGAGTTCAGAGCCTTGTGGGAAGTTTCAAATACTCAAGAAACATTCAGCCTGAAGACAGAAGGCTCAGGGAAGATGAGAATGTGGTAATATCCACAAGGCGATTTCCCCATGCGGTGAAGCTCAGGACACACAAGGAAAGCTAGAGAGTACAGTTCAGAGACGAAGCCAACAATCAGAAGGGCCTAAGAATGGAACAGGCCGCCAGGAGAGGAAGTGAGCTTCCTGTCCTTAGACGTATGCTAAGCAGAGATGCGGATGAAGATTCTTACCACAGGTGAATTTCTGAGTTCTTCCTGCCAGCCCTGGCAGTCTGTGTTACTATTTTGTCTTGCATTAGAATCCATTCAAGAAGTTGCCTCTGGCGGGGGGGATGGGAGGGGATAGTAATCAAAATGTAAATACCACGGGAATAATAGGTTTGGCCTAATTATCAGCGATTACTCAGAGTTTGTCATTATTTTTGTACAACGTATTCCAAAGTTCCGGAAAACAAATCAAAGAAACTACCATGGCCGATGCCGTTAATAGAAGCAAAACACTTCAAGACGAGAATTTAATTTACTGGGTGAGTTCTTGAGGCACGTTTTTGTTGATGAATATTTATAAAAGTGGGTTAGGCTGGACCTGGTAATGATTGCGAAATATTTTAATGCTGTCCCCCTCATTAATTTACCTTTAATGAATGACTTGGCAAAGCGTAACCATTTGTACGTAATGATTTCATTAATAGCAGTGGCATAGGCAAGCGTTTCTTGCATGTTTGAATGGCACCTGAATAAAATGATACCTTAAATTATACAGTAGAATAAAGTATATTTGTTGAAAGGTGCCAAGCCCCTGCCTCTTTGTTGTCAGGCTCTAAGAATTCCAGGTTTTCCTGGTAGCGATGACAACCTGAGTGATGGAGTTCTTCTGGTTGAGTTCTCTCTCAAAGCTGGCCCCTGTGAAAATCCTGTGCATGAAGCATGTAGCCAGAGAACCAAAGGAGATGGCCTTTCATGGCCACCCTCCCCTCAGTCTTGTCAATCTTCAAGACTTGCTTCAATCCCTGAGAGCAGAGGCCCAGTCAGTGTCTCATTTAATGAAGGCACCATTGTAGAGTCCTCTGGGAGGACTCAGCCTAGTGTCGTGGTTATTGATAACCAAGAAAGGGGGACATAGACTGGAAAAAAGACTCAAATCTACAGATTTCTAAGATAGTGGGTCTGTCTTATTTTCAACCAGAAAACAGTCTAGCCTGGAGACCCTTCAGAGTTTATGAAGTCTTCTGCACCCTGCTAATGGAAGGGCAGGTGGGCATAGCTTGGGTGGGGCGATGACTCAGCGGGGGCACACTCTTAGTAAGGAAGAGGTACCTATAAAAGACTCCTCCCTTGGATTGCTCTTTCTGCTAACCCCTTGTCTGGCTTAAATGCTTCTTCCCACGAAGGCAAGCTCCCATTTTCTAAAGGCTGTCATGCCAACTTAAACTTTATTTAACCTGATTTAGGAAGACAAGGAAGCTTCTTCCTATTAAAGTCCTCGGGCTGACCTTGGGACAGTGAGATAGTTGATCAGATAAATATTTGCTACGCAAGACTTGAATTCATCCCCAGAACTCACATGAAGGTAGAACAGAGAGCTGACTCCACTAAATTGTCCTTTGACTTCCACAGGTGCACCATGAAACAAGTGTCACACACACACACACACACACACACACACACACACACAATAATAAATAAATAAATAAAAAATTGAAATTTAAAATGAATCCCCTGGATTCTGCCTGAGCAGCATCTCCTTCCAACTGGGTGATTCTCTGTGTGTCTGTCTCGTGGGTTAGCTTGTTATTTGTTGAGTGCAAGGCCCATGCTGCTTTTTCACTGCAGTTGGCAGAGAGACAGGAGGGAGGGAGGGAAAAAGGGAGAGAGGAAGAAAGGAGAGAAAGAAAGAAAGAAGATCATTGGTTGAGATTTGAAACACAGTGCCAAGCAGGCCACTGGCCATGGAAGAACAGATTGGGACTAATGTCACTGGCCCTGTGAGCAGCCATGCCCCTTGCTGCCACCCTCTGTCCTGCCCAGACCATCCTGTGTCCACTGTCCCAAGTCCCTTCTCCTCTGTTCTCCCTGGTTACTCATTCCTTCCTGTCACCATGTGAGCGGGTCTGGAAGTGAGCAAGGTGTTTGGGTAACTATGTGAACAGTGTCTCTCAGCAGGTGCACTATGATACTTGGCCTCCCAATGCTTCTCCATCTTTGGGTTCCTGGGGTTCCTTCCCATGTTGTCTGCTTTCACAGGATCATTTCATCAGTCCCATGTTTCCTGAAAGAAATCGAATGCTGCCTGGAGGTCCCAGAGCCAGAAATGGCTGAGCTAAGCCCTCAGCTCAGGGGCTGGTAGATGTGGCTGAGTGGTTCTAGCCAGTCCTCAGCCACTTAGCCAGTCACTTCTCCCAGAGATCTTTGCATTTTTAAATGTATAATCCAAGAGAATGAATTGTGGATGGTAAAATGTCTGGACTCAAGAGCATAAACACAAGTGACACTTTGGCATGGGGGTATAGAGACCTCGAGAGATGAGCTGGTACCAGGATTCAACACAGAATGTGTGAGAGCCAATAAGATCTGGGTTCAAATCCCTTCCATTCCACTTATGAACCTTAAATGGGTTCTTTCCATGTTCTGAGACTGTTTCCAAATCTGTAAAATGGGGGTGATCATCCCACCCACCAGGTTAATAAGAGACTGGCATGTATAGAAATAAGCACACAGCAAATGTCGTCAGGGCATGGGGAAGCTAAAGAACAGAGCCCAGCCACAGCTGGCCTCGGCAGGATGGGGTTGCTGAGGGGAGGCCCGGTCCTCAGCTCAGCTCTCAGAAGGAGGAAAGGAAGAACAGGAGGTGGGGCCCCCAGGCCTGCTGCTCCAGGTCTGTCTCCACGCCCAGCTGTGGGCTGGCACCACCTCCCCTTGGGATGAAGCCTGGATGGGAAGGGTTGGGTACCTGCCACCCTCGTCTCCTCTGAGTCGTCCCCCTCTGTGGGAAGATTTATGGAAAGATTAAGGGTCCTTTTTTTTCAATATCTATTAATATTCATGGCAGTCTTCACAGCCATCTGCTTTTAATGATTTTGTTTGCAAAGACCTGAGATTAAAATATGGCCTGCTAGTGCTCTGAAGCATCTGAACCCAAGGCGATAAAACAAAGGCCCTTTCAAGAGCTCCGAGCTGGCCTGTCACTCCACCTGCAGCCAAGAGACTAATGACTACAGGGCGGGAGGGGCAGCCCAGGGAGGCTCCAGACCTGGCTGAAATTGGCTCAGGGCCACAGCTCCCCTGCTCCACTCAAGCCCAGCAGGGTTAACTGAGGAGGGGGTGAGCAGTCCCAGTTCCCTCCCACCACCCTTCACAATGCCCAGGGGCTCAGCTGGGGCAGGGGAGGTGAGGCTAGCTGCAGGCCTTGGGAGACAGGAGCTCTGTAGGCTCTGAAATCCTGGGACTAACACCCTGGAGAGAGAGCTGTCGACACAGCAAGGCATAAAGGTGCCGGCAGACCTGAGGTCCAAACCCCTTCAGCACAGCACTGTCTTTTTCTAAGAGCCCCTGTGCGACGCAGCTTGAAGCCCTGAATCCTTATCCTGACTTCTACAGGCAGCCACCTCGGTACCACTCTGCCCGGGGCAGAAGATCCACTTATCACCAATTCTGGTGCCCCTCTCGGTGAGTTACCTTGCAGTGGGCTCCCTTGAGGTAGGCTGGGGACAAGAGAAGGACAAACTGAGATGGCACTAGCCTAGGACTTTGCTGACCATTCCCTCCACAAGGGCAAGCGGCACCACTCCTAGGCTCTGCAGTGATCCAGTAACCCAGGCTTCCCGCTTCCAATGCAGAGGCTCCTAAGAGTTCCTGGACTGCACAACTGAAGACACCTTCTCTAGGGATAGTGGCAAACAGCAGAATTCCAGTCCCCCCCGATGGTGCAGGCACCTGGCCCATCTGGCCACCTGTGCTCTAGGCTATACACGTTCAGAGCATTCTCAGTGGAGCCCATGTCTGATCCCTGGCCCACTAGCCTGCCCTGTGTCTTCCATGTGCCAACCAAGTATCCTAATCCCCACCTCAGACTTCCCATCCTGGGCTCCATTCCTATAATACAGGAGGTTGTCAGCTTCATGTCCCTGCCTCAGGGACCCCTCTAAACTCTTCATATAGATAGATTTCACTCCACTTCCTCCTGGAGTTGTTCCAGGCTGAAGGGAAAGGATTCTTTCTACACGTCCAATCTCAGGTGCAGGACTTTGGTCTGACTCTGGGTCAACTCCCAGCGCTCTGGAGCCCAGGGTACAGCTGCCTTTCTAAAACACAACACACCCTATGTGCTATGAGCATGGCCTATAATCTCAACAAACATCAGCTGCCAGACTTTTAAGGACTGACTGGAAAGAAAGGCCAGTCACCACCCAAGCACACTCAGGGCTTGGCCAAGCTTTTCCCACCATATGACCCCACAACTTCAAGTCTGAGTATATCCACCCAGAGCCACCAGGTCTCCCCATAGAAACTCTGTTCACTCAGCCAGGTCATGGCAAACTAAGAGAAAATAGTCATTCTCCGTCATGAGAGAGCCAGCCTGAAGGTTAAGAAGATGTGACAAGAAAAACCAATGGATGGGCTGGAGAGGTTGCTCAGTGGTTAAGAGCAAACTGCTCTTCCCGCGGTCCCAAGTTTGGATCCCAACAGCACCCAACAACTACCTGTAACTCCAGCTCCAGGGGATCTGACATCATCTTTTGTCTCTGCAGGCACCTACACTCATATATGCTAGCCTACGCAAGACACACAAATATATATGTGATTTAAAATTTTTTAATAAGGGCCTAGAGAGACAGCTTATCAATTAAGAGAACTTGCTGCCTTTGCAGAGGACTTGGGTTGCAGACCATCTGTAACTCCTGTCCTGGGGGGGTCCCTTCTGGTTTCTGTGGGCACTGCACTCACATGGTGTACTTAGATACATGAAGGTAAACACGCATACACTTAAATTTAAAATAATTTACCAGAGGTGATGGGCCTCTAGACTGTCCTATCCTGGGTTCAGCTAGTCTAGAAGGCCAGCTCCCCCAAATGTCCTGGTACCTCCAGAATACCCCATGGAGTCTTTCTCTACCTCCATGTCCCCTCCAGCTTGCTTGTCCCTCGGGGTCTCCCATCCCTCCTCCTGAGCTCTTTCTTGGGCCTCCTGCTATCTGGGTCTACAACGTCTGTCCTTCCACCCTCCAAGGGCCTTGCTTAGCCCACATACACTGTACACTCCAGCAAAAAACTATCAGTCATTCCTCTTCACTTGGTGTGGACACCCTAGCTTCTCTTGGGACAGTGTTTCTCCTCTGGGCCCTCCCCTCTAACAAGAGACAGAGATGCCCAGTGTGCCTTTGATATTCAGGCTTAAAGTGCCTTAGTTCCTGGCTCAGGACTTGGCACTGGATTGACTTTTATCCCAAATTTTTGTTTGTTTATTTTGAAATGAGTCCATCACCCATGAGCACTTTGCTTAGACACCAAGACGATTATTGACCCTCACAAAGATCCCAGAACAGATCACAAAATGCACCCTTGGAGAGAGGCTTTGCCAGAGGGAGATCAAGGTCAGAACCAGAGATTTGGACCCTACAGGGCCAGGGCTGTCACCACCCCACACTCCTCTGCCTCTAAGACACCCCTTTATTTCAGACATCTGGTCTCCGAGGTTGACTGACAGTTTCTGCCACAAGTCATATCGCTGCTAAATTCTGCCAGCTCATGAAAGACTTTAGGGCCACCACACAAAAAAATGGGATTGGACTTTAAAAGTCTATCTTCAGGGCTGTAGAGATGGCTCAGTGAGTCAAGTATTTGCTGTACAAGCATAAGAACCCGAGTTCCCAAACATAAGAACATGAGTTCCCAAGTTACCATGGGAAAAGTTGGACATGGTAGAGCCAGGTGTGTAACCCCAGCACTGAGAAGCACAGACAGGAGAGAGGGCCAGCTTGGCTCAAGAGGTAAAGGTACTTATCACCAAGCCTAACAATCTGTGTTTGGTCCCTGTGACTTACACTGTAAAAATAAAAGGAGAGGACCGACTCCAGAAAGCTGTCCTCTAACCTCCACACACCTGCAGTGGCAGAGGGAGGGAGGGAGGGAGGGAGGGAGGGAGGGAGGGGGGAGAGAGGGAGAGAGAAAGCGCACCCATGTCCCACATGCAGTTTACAGGAGAAAAGGAAAGGGGAGTGGTATATATGTGTGCAACTGTGTGTGCACGTGTGTGTGCATATATGTTGGTAAGCACACCCCACTGTTCCCGGCAAAGCGCTCCCTGCTCTCTAGGCCTTCCCTGCCTCTCACTGCCTTCCACCAGGGGAAGTGGAACTGAAATTACACTTGTGAGTACTGACTGGACCCTGACTGATACAGCTCCTAATGTTATTAATAGTGATGTTGTTTGACCCAGTGAAGGGCCTTCGGAGACCATCAGCTTCTGAAGGACCCTTTGTGTCACTCCAGAATGAACTCCCAGTCTCTCATCCATCTAACTTCCTAGAACCTTTTCCAGCTTTTCCTCTTGACACATCACACCAAAGCTCTCCATCATGGGACATGCATGCCCCCATACACCGCCAAACCTCTGCACGCGTCATTTCCTCTACCTGGCACCTGTGCTCCTTCCTCTTCCTCCTCCCTCCAAGGCTGCAGACTTACACACCACCCACCCACCTCTTCCATGGAGCCCACCAGTGAGTTCCTGGCTAATACTGAGTCAGCTATTCTGCACACGGAATAATAGCAGCATCTGATGAACACCGCGGCCTCAACCTATCGGGAGGTCCCATCCTCACCTTCACTCTGTAGATGAGGACAGGCAGCACAGAGAAGAGGAATAATTACCCCAAGGTCACACAGCTGCCACATGACAGTACCAGCATTCAAATCTGGCCAATATGGTCCCCAAAGCCTGTATTCTATGTCCCCAACCCTGTTCTCATGGTGTGCACTGCATACATAACTGTGTCATGGTGAAACAGAAAGCAGACTACCATCTACCTGTGTGTCTCCTGATGCCCTGGGAGGAGCCTACCATGTATTTGTGTCCCCAACAAGCTGGCACCAACAGGAGCCTAAGAGGGAAGAAGGTTTGACTGTATAAGACAGGGAAAGGGCTGTGTGAGCAGCGTGAGGGACTGTCTACAGCTACAGTGTGTGTGGGAGGTGGGGGTTGGTGTAAGTAGATATGAGTGTATGTGCGTGCACACAGGTCCTGAGTCTTCCCAGTCAAGCCTGCTCTCGGCTGCATGAATAGTTAAAGCCCTTAAACCAGCACCGCTTTGTCACTAATATTTTTACAAAGTTGTCACAGAGAAATATCATTTTTCTTCCTCCTTTATTTCATTTTCTTTGGGATATAGTAATTAACAAAAGCCGTTAGATGCCAGCAAAACTGTTTCTTTTGAAGTTTCTACATGGCTGTCATCCAGGAGATAACGGCAGATTATTCAATCTTGACATTCTAATTGTGGATGCCAGATAAAAGCCTGGATTAGACACTTCACAGCCCCACTCGGGGGAGGAAGAGATGGGCAGGAGACAGCCATCCCCTCCAGGCTAAATGGGCCCAGCCAGGAGGGGCCTTCACCCAGAGGGTCACAGGCCCTCACGTAAGGCATGGCTTCTGTCAATTAGGTGCAGTCTCCAAACCGCACCGTGTGAGATGGCAAGGGGGCATGTTCCTGCTGAAGGGAACAATCTAGACACCCTGCCAGGGTTCACCCTTCGGGGCAGTTTCCCTACCATCCTCATGGGATAGATACTCTCTCTTCCCTATCTACTGGGCCAAGGAGAGCGGAAGACTCATTGCCTCCGAGGAGACTGACGGAGCTGTCCGACGACAGACGTGCCACCTTATGACCAGTAGGAGGTTTCAACCAGGGAGAGTAGGGCCTGAAGTGTCTCCAGCCATGGCCAGAGGGAGGGCCACCTTACAGCAGAGGCAGAGGGGTCAATGTTCAGACACCCAGGAGAACACATTCTAAGACTAGAAGCTTCTATAGTGCAGCAGACAGTGTTGTCCAATTTCCTGGTCAATCCTGAACAAGACTATGACCTTGAAATTCAGTTGTCCTGAGCACCCAGGAGCTGACACATGGTCTCCGAAGGTCCTTCACTTGGTCAAGCAATATCACTATTAATAACATTAGGAACATGTTATTAGGAACATATCAGTCAGGGTCCAATCAGGACTCATAGGCCCCTCTGGGTATCCTAAACAGAGAATTTAACACAAGGATTGATGGTGCAGAGGATGGGACTCCAGTAAGACAAGCCCAGGCTCAGCACCGGCCACAAACCCAGCGGAGGGAGGGGTATGCTATGAACAAGACCCAGACCAAAAGGAGCTAACGTTCAACCTCAGTGTGTATCAGAAGGAGCTAACGTTCAACCTCAGTGTGTATCAGAAGGAGCTAACCTTCGGCCTCAGTGTGTATCAGAAGCGATGTGCACCTCAAGATGAGAGAAGACAGAGAGGAGGTGATGCCTGGGGTCTGCTGCCCTTCCCATCCTCTTCCAAGGACTCTCACAAGCTTAATTCAACCACACGCCAGGAAACGTGGAAAACAGAGCCCTTAGGCCAGTCCCTGGAGATACAGAGCACAGCAGAAGTGAGACAAGGAGAGGTCCTGAGGGTGATTCCACCCAGCACTCTCATCAGCCTTGCAACCTTGAAAACTGAATTCCAGAGCTCTGTAAAAGATCAAGTCCAAGTCAGGCCTGCCTTCCCTTGGAGCATACAGGAACATGACAATGTGGCATGTTCCTCTCCTGGGCCCTCCAGTTCCCACCAGGGAATTGTCCCTATAGACATTGATTTGCAATCTGTGCTCTGAACTAGTGTACCCATTTTATGGAGAGAGAACTGAGGCCCAACCAAGGAGAAGGGGTTAGCCCAAAGTTACAAGACAAGAGGAGTCCAGAGCTAAGGTGCTGAACTGATTAGCAAGGAGGGAGAAGTGATTTTGCTGGTGAGACTCCCGCAGTGTTCATTGGACCAGTGAGTAGACACTCCTGTGTTCACCTCCACTAAGCCTTATCAGGAGGGCCAGCAGCAGTAAAAATGACAGGAACAGATCAGGTGATATCTGATCTGGTTCAGGCTGACACTGACACACCAATGCTGTGTGACCAAAGTCCCTCTGTGTACTGTGTCAGAGGTTGGCCCATACAGCACCTGAGGCTTCCCCCACACTGCCAGACTGGGATTGTGTTTTCTGGGCAGAGGTAGGAGGAATCTATCGCCTATAGAAGGCAGTTGAGGACACAAGGGTCCTTAGAAGGGAAGGTCGAGAGGGAGACTCTGGGAAAGATAAATCTGCCGGCAAGGCTCTCCCAGAAAGGGTTTTAATTAATTGTTTTTATACGACATAAGAGCAACTCATTACCGAACAGCTTTGATTTGTGACACCTGCATTATAGATGACTTTTAAATTAACATTTCCCCAATAAAAGGTGTCAGTAGAGAGCTGAAGGCGCCCAGAGAAGTATAAAAGGGTAATAGTATGAAAATACAAATAAACACCTACCCAGCCTAACAAAGGGGGCTGCTTAATCAATTTTACAATTAATTAAGGCTGGCGGGATAGCTGGGACCCTGGAGGCAGTTTGAGAGGCCAGGTTAAGGCCCAGACATCAAATGTTAAAGCAGGCAAAGCGTTTGGGCTTGAGAGAGAAGCTGTGGTGAGATGCAGGTTGGACTGCCCAACTTTCCCCAAGGGATGGGGAGGCGGATGCACTTTGGCACTTTGGGGAATGTGCCTTCTCTCCTTGTGCTAAATCTGTCATTCGTTAGTGCACTGGAGAGAGAGAGAGAGAGAGAGAGGGAGAGAGAGAGAGAGAGAGAGAGAGAGAGAGAGAGAGAGAGAGAGAGAATCCAGGCCAAAGCATCAAGGTGAGAGAGAGAGAGAGAGAGAGAGAGAGAGAGAGAGAGAGAGAGAGAGCGCACGCGCTGGCCAAATGAAAGGTCCATGGTTTGTGGTCCAGGAAGAATGAAAGCAAGTGATAGAAGAAACCAGGAAGTAGGCAAAGGCTGTAACTAAGCATTTGGTGTTGTTTTCAGGCCCCCGCTGAAGAGCGACAGGGAAGTGACCATGCAATAAAGTTGACCTACTGGAAAAGAGAAAGGAAGGAAGGGAGGGAGGGAAGGAGGGAGGGAAAAGAACTGTCCAAGCAAAGCCAGTAGATGTGCTGAGTTCAGAGAGATGGTGTCAGCAAAGCGGACAGATGCTGGAGAGATCTGACAGACAGAGCTGGCCCATAGGCCTTGTCTTGCCCTCAGAAATCAACTCACAAAGGAACTACTTACAGGGCTTCCAGAGAGAGTCGAGAATTTCAGGAAATCAGCCCCAGCAGTGTGCTGCTGCAGGCAGTGTCATTTGTGGTGGGGTTATCAGGGAGGGCCTGTCCCAGAAGGTGACACTGGAAAACCTGAAGCATATGAAATCAGCCAGACCAACACTGGACAGATGCTCAGAAACCTACTTAGTCCCTGCAAAGGCCCAAGGCTGGGAAGGGCTAGCTAAGTGGAGAAGTCCCCTGCTCCTTATTCCTGTGGATTCTGTCTTTGCTTTTGTTTTCAGGCTAAGAGGGGTCTTGTCTCCAGTAAAGACCATGGAATGTGATGAGGAGTTTCCCAGACCCTATGCCAAATTTCCAAGCTCTTGCTACTGCTTTCTGGCTAAGGGGTCTGAGCGCACCAGGGACCTTGTCTCCATTGGATGCTGATGATCACCCACCCTTATAGCTACTCTAGCCTCACTCCTAATCCCCAGATGGACTCAGGGTCCCCAGGCACGAGAACACAACCCTCCCAGTCTGCTCTTTCCCTTGTTTCCAACCTCCATGAAAGGTGTCATCATTTATCCAGCTGCTCCAAAAGAAAGCTGAGGATGACCTGGAGTTGTCCATCTCCCACAGCCAGATCCACTTGGCTCTTCCTCCTATCAGCTCTCTGCCCATTATCCCCATTCCACTTGTATATTTTGCTGGAAGGACAACAGTCCTTTCCCACCATCCTCCAGCCATCCACATACTCTGGACACAGTGGCCTCGGGGATCCTTCTGAACTGACCCATACATGCATGTCCTGTGCACCTGGCCGGAACTAGGTTTGGGGGCCTCCCTTGTCCTCAGGTGAAAACCAAATCCTGGCATCATGCTGGGTATCACTGGAGCCCAGCCCCTGACTCCCCCATGAGGTCCCTTGTGGCACACCCCGAAGTCTCACTGTGCAGAGTCAGGACTATCCTCCAGCCCCCCAGATTTTCTGACTTCCCTCACCCATGTTCTGCACCTGTATTCCCTCTACGGAACATGCTGAATGCTCTCCCCTGAATGCTCACCACCCCACTCGTGTGTGCACACGTTCCCTCCACAGTCACAAGTTTGTCAAACCTAGCACTTTCAGGATTATCTGTTCGCATGCTTCCTCTGGATTGTAAGGATCAGTGACTTGGGGATTTTCTGTCTTGATCACCCCTGTGTTCCCAGGGCCTGTGGGTAGACCATATAGGCTAAATGAATAGAACGTGACGAATAAATGGATGAATCTCATGATGTCATGTAGCACAACATACTGCACATGTAGGAGTTAATGAGGCCAACAGACCGTCTTAGCTCACAGCACATATTTCACCACACAGTCACTGATAAAGTCATTCCCCCAGGAGAGACAGCAGTACATCACTGGGACAGTGGTAGAAGCATGTCTGTGTCACAGAGCTAGCAGGGGGACCAGCTGGTTGCTGTCTTCTCAATGGTACCCAAGGGCTTAAAGGACACAGCTATCAACAAGAGCTTTTGGCTGGGAGATCTGGGTGCTTTGAGTCCCCTTTGCCTGACAGGTTGGCTTTGCCAACTGGCCATCCAACAAAGAACAGCAGATCACACTTTCAGGATGGGGGACAGGTGGAACAACAGGCTCTCGTGTCCAGGACTAAGTCAGACAAGTAAGTGTCTCCTCAGGTCAGTGATGGGACCAGGCAATCAGGGGGTATTAAAACTAATCAGTAGGACCAGTATTGCCCACAGAGCAATGTGTGTGTCGGGGGGCGGGGGGGGAATGCGTGCATGTGTAAGGCCCATTCATGGAGTTTCAAGTAGCATTAGCATGGGAGTGAAGGTTAAGGTAGCTGTGGCAAGTAAACCTCCAGCAACTCTTTAGGAAGACTGGGAAGAAAAGTAAAAAGGCTGGAGTTGAGGTCAAGTTCAAACATGGGTCCCTCAGAAAGGAGAGAAATGACCTGTGCCTGGAGAAACCTAGGAAGGCACCAAAGAAGAAGTAGACTTGGGTGTATCTGGAAGGACAGAGAAGTTCAGAGAGCAGGAACTTCCCAGTAAGGTTGTTGTTTCCTTCCTTTCAGCCTTCCTCAGAGGAAGCACCTCAGAAGACCAGCTTCTTCTCAGAAGTTTAGACTGAACATCACTCAGGAACCAACACACCACTAAATAGGTCCATCTTCCACACGAGGAGCCTGAGGCCAAGAGAAAGGCAGAGCTTTCCCAGTGCCCTTGAGCAACGCTATGACTAAGGTGTCTCCCCACAAATGTGAACAGTAAACTTCCTATCCACCATGTGACGGATGAGGGAATGGAGGCCCAGAAGGGTCCAAAGAGCTTGCAGAGGTCCCAAAGGACCAGAGAAAAGCAGAACTGAAAGCAATACTGGTCTGACTCCAAGTCTGTGCACGTAGGTGAATTTGCTATCTTTGGTTCTGATTATTCTGAGAGACAGGATGAGTAACTGGCAACGGCTGCTAAAAATACATGTCGTGGGTTGATTGACAGCACAAGCTCAGTGATGTACAAACACGGAATGATTCTATTTCTCTCAATAACTGACACTGGCTTTGCTCTGAAGTGCCCACCCCCACAGGCTGCCAGTCAAGTGGGGCGGGAAGCAACTTGCCAAAGAATGGCAGCTTCGCCCATTCTGGCGCTTTTCCTCATCACAGTTCTATTTGTAGCAGTCACTTAACTTAGGAATTATTAAGAAGTGTCAGGTCCAGTTCAAACCCACTTCCTGCCTAGTTTGCACCAGTTCCAGCACTGGGGATGGGAGCATTCTGCTCATGAGTGATTAGATGATCCACTCTGAGGGACTGGACATGACCTTACAGGCCTCCACCACCTGTCTGCTGACGATGCCTACCAACCAGTGTCCCCATCTAGCGAGTCCCAGGGGCTGGGTAGAGAACTGCTGGCTTTCTCTGTGATGCTATGGAAGACCTTCAGATCCTAAACAGACACCTTTTCCTTGACTTTCTAAAATATTCCCAGTTGTGGCTTCTTCCTCTCCTTAAGGGTAACAAGTTTGGGAATGAGGCATAGCCGTTCCCACCTGGTAATGTCTGCCCCTCTCTGTATAGAGAGAAGAATGTAGGAAGTACCTTCATTCTGTTAAACATCCCTCTCTCAATAACCCCCAAAATTCAATCTCCTCTAACACATATGTCTAGTCCAAGGTCACCTTCAAGTGCATGACAGGGAATCTATAAACTATCATCAGACAGATCCAGATCCTGCTTGTGTTTAACACTTGAAAAAAATAAAAAGAATAATACTGACGATGCATGAAATTCACTTTCAGGCAGGTAAGAACACAGCCGCAGTCATCCATTTGTGTATTCCCAATGGCTCCTTCTAAGCTGTCACTGCAGAGCTGAGTATTCATAAGAGTCTATTTCCTATCTAATCTCTTTTAGAGAAAACTTTTGCCAACCTCAAATCAAGGCTACATTTCCCAGACTCCCTTCAGCTAGGTGGGCCAAATCAAGAAAACCTTCCCCAGCCTCCCTTCAGCTAGGTGGTCCATGTGCTCTAAGGAATGGGACACATATGTTATCATCTCTTTCTCCTCTGTGTTCTCTTCAACCTCTGGCAGAATCAGGCAGCTGTAACACTGACACCACGGCAAGCTTCCTGGGGTTCTAGGACCATGACTCAGGGAACTCAGTCCCAGAATGACTGAAACTCAGCACTGCCCTGCTAACTTTAGAACTGTGAGGAGAAAGAGGGCAACTGGGATCCTCCAAGTCACTGAATTACTCAGCATTCAGTCTTGACCCTGAGTAGATAGATGCCCAACTAGATGCCATTTCCAGAATGCTCTGCCTATCAATCCCAGTAGGCTTAAGGCTAGTGCTTGTGTAGGAGAACAGCTTATCAGATGAGGAAATGAGCCCTCTCTCCTTAGTGCTTTCCTCAACAGCTGATATGCTCACATCAGGGCTCCTTCGCTTGCAAGGAAATGAGGTTGCTCGTTCAACCAAAGACTCAAAGAAAGAGGCTTGTGCAATATGTAGCAGATCCTCATTAAAATCCCAGGAGCGGCAAGGGTGGCTAGGCTCTGTGGGGATCAGCACCATGAGACTAACAAAGGTGTGGTGTTAGAATCAGGGTCTCTCCTGCCATTTGGGATCTTTCCTGTACTCCTCAGCCAGTCAGCTCCCCTTGAACACTCACAGCTGGTGACCATGGTGGGTCTCCAAGCTTTGTCAGGCTCACCAACTATCCCAACTCCAGACTCAGCCTCTTCCCTGCCTTTCCATAGACTGGAAGCAGACTAGGCCAGCTGTGCTGTTGAGTCACACTACCCACATCTTATAGTGTGGGCATCAAATGCCCACCCTGGAAGGATCTACTGAGGCCCTGGGGATCTAGCCGCTGTCCACACAGTGGATCTCTCTAAGGAGTCAAGAACTCCATGGTGAGGGGAGTGGAGTCTGAGCTGCAGCACCGGGTTCGTCTCCACCTCCCATTGCTGTGGCCATAGGCAAGTTAGACCCATCCATTTCCACGTCCATGAAATGAGAATCACAGTCATAGCACCTGCCGTCCCAGGGCTGTCAAAGCTGAAATGAACGAATAGAGGTAAAGCCCAGAACAGACACCTCTTGATACACAGTACGCCTTCAAGGAGGGTTGGTGACTAGAATTGTCATGATTTTCTCAAAAGAAGTGGGAAGAGTACAGCAAGCCTTCGTGCCTCTGCCGTAAACATACTGAAGAGTGTGTGTCACCAACAGGTGACTCAGGTTACAGATCTGTGACCTCCTATGATGTTCACATGGGACACAAGGGCTGTCCTCTATTAAGGACCCCTTCCACTCATTCAAGACTCATGATATTTACACCTGTCCTGTGGCCTGCAGCTCCTCCTCAGGAATCAGAGTTTGAAGCTCTGAGACAGTCAGCCTCATCCCATTCACTTTAGGGTTAACCTCATCAGGTTAACCTGGATAACACTGGACATCTATTGTTAAGTCCTTCCCCTTTAGAGGCAGACAGAGGCAAGGATCCAGGAGCAAGGTGGTGAGGGCTCCCTCTGGAAGCTGGAAGGGTGGATGATGAGGACAGGGATGGAGAAGACTCAAAGGGAAATCGATGGCAGCCCCACCTTGGTAGAGGACACAGACAGACATTTATTCAAACCTTTCCTGCTATGTTATCCAACACGCAGCAGAGTCTCCAGTTAACACACAGAGCCCTAGCCTGTAGCAAGGCTAGAGGCCCTGGGTGATCCTCCAAGCTGCGCCCCTGTGCCTTTGACAATGAGGCCCTGCCCCAACCACAGCAGTCACACACAATGACCCAGAAGACCCCAGGCTCTCTCTGCGGTAGTCTCACCATGAGTTCCGGGCTTCTGCTGTGTTCCTGGGACAAACCCTGAGCCCTGGCCACCTTGTGCCTTTCACACCAACCCAGAACCAGGGCATTTCACTCTCCTTGCTGTATGCTTTAAAGCCATGGAAAAATAAAATTTTTATTCTCAAAACCCCAGTCAGTCTCTTAATGACTACTGCACTAATTAGTAGCAGCTGTTAATGAAGTGTGCAGGTACAAGCCTAGCCTCATCAATTAATCCATACATGCTCCTAGGCTGCAGTAATATTTAAAGGGGAAATCAATACCTGGTAGCTGGGCCTGGAGAGGTCAGTCAGGGAATGTGGGGCGTGTTAGGAATTTGCAGCCGAAACTGCCTATGCCTCAAGTCCAGCTCTGCAAGAGAGCAGAAACGAGGGCATCCCTGAAGGGAACCAAGGGTGTGGCACACCTGCAGGGTGGGGTGGAAGGAACTGGCAGGCATGGGGAGCTCAGAGAAGGCCAAGCCAGGCCAGGGGACAGCCAGAGTCACCATCCATCTCCAGCTCTTTTCTAATATGTCCTAGCCAAAACTCCACTCATTATTTCAGGGTGAGGGGCCAGGAGGCTGCAAGTACCTCATTTTGGCAGATGTAGGGGGTCAAGGCTGCAAGTGAAACATGGACCTGCCAAATGAGTGAGAGTAACAATCATTCTCCCGGCCTGTGCCAGCTGTCAACCTAGTGCCCTTCAACCAAGCATCCCTCACTGCAGCTTTGGCTAGACTGATGGGATGAGGGTGACTGTTCCCGCATTTGGAGCTAGAAGCACTGGAGCTGAGGGAGATTGCATTTGCTGGTCATCGACGAGACTGGTGCTTCAACCTACGTTGTGTGAGCACACTGTGAGCCCAGTGCCCCCTGTGGCTTCCAGCATCCTGAGGTCATGCCCCTTGTCGCCAATTACAACTATAACAAAGAGCCTCAAGGCTGGTGGCTAAGCACTCTATAAAATATTACCTTTCAGCTGCAGAGGTTAAAAGTAGGCCATGTGTCTTGCTGGGCTAAAATCCTTATGTGATGAGGCTGCCTTCTTTCTATGAGCTCCAGGCACAGTCTGCTCTGTTGCCCTCTGGAGTTTCTAGAAGCTGCCTGCATTCCTTGGCTCCTGGCCCCTTTCCTCTGTCTTCAAGCCAGGGATCATATCACTCACACCTTTACTTAGATCGCTGCCTCTTCCTCTCTGACTCTCTTTTTCTGCCTCTATGTTTCAAAGACTTTTATGACTACATGGGACACACAAAGATAATCCAGGGCCATCTCTCATTATAAGACATTCTACTTCATCACAACTGCAAAACCCTATTTGCTATGCAAAATTACAGACTCTGAAAATTAGGACATGGCCATCTTTAGGGGGATACTTGTCTGTCTGTTATACTCTTCTCACCTTCTGTTTCATCTTCTTCCTCTGGAACCCAAGCACCTGTCTCAGTCAGTACCCACTCACACAAGACTACCCTCACGATCTGAAATGGAGGAGATTTAATAAACAGGATTCATTACCAGCGATGAGAATGGAAAAGCACAGCAAAGGCTGCTGGAACAGCCCAGCAATTAGCAGCAGCAAGAGGCAGCCTTTTTCCTCACCCACTCACATACAAAATACGCAGCTCAACACCCTTCACTGAGCGCCAGTGAACCAGTGCCAAAGATGTGGCTGAGGTCACTGGGCCTGCCTGGTGCATGGCATGTCCCTATTGCTGAGTCCAGAGTCCTGCACAGAACAGATGCTCCTGGAAACTCTCACCTGAGCCAGAGCCTTTTCCTCCACACAGAGGAGGCCACTGCCCCCACACTCTGGACTCCTAGCACAGGTCATGGTGTAGGTGAGGCAGGTGGTCAAAATACAGTTCTGGACACCTGGCAGTCCCTATTGAACACAGTGACTATGTGTGCATCTAATTGACTGGTAGTCACAGCTTGGTCCTCATAGGCCTTACCTGATTGGAGGGTAGGACAGATCTACCTCTCTTGGCGGAAGAACCCCGGGTCAGGGTTGAGCACTGTGCTCCAGAGGGTCTGGCAGAAATTTTGAAGCACAGCTTCTCAAAGAAGAAAAGCTTTGAGCTAATGCTGTCTAGTCTGTCTTCATTCCATGCACACAAAGACACCATAACTATAATCTCACATTCATAACCTTTCCCCAGTCTAATATTCTAAGATGTTTACTTCAGGTCTGTGCAAAAGAAACAGACTAGAAAAACATACTGGGGAAACACAAAGGGAGAGGGGAGAGAATCCAGATACTAACCAGTAAAGGACGCACAAGATCCAGGGCACGATTTTGTCACAAGACCACAGGACATGAATCAGTCCCTCCTGCGATAAGGTCTCTGCAGAGGCCCCATCCTGATCAATAGCCTCCCACCCCACCCACAGGCTGCATACTTTATGGTGGTTCTGGTCTTCTCTCTCTGTTGAACTTCTTTCCTTACATACCAAGTCCTTAGATGCCAGCCCCCAGCCACTTGGTCTGTCCCCTGCCTTGTCTGCAGTGCCTCAGCCAACAGCAAGCTCTTACCACCTTCTCTCCTGACTTCTTAATGAGACCCCTGCCTCTAGCCTTGGGTCTGTTCTTTCTCTGGATTATTCTGAAACAGGTCTGGTCCCATAATTTCTTCTGTGGTCTCTCACCACACCTGAAGAAGTTCGAGACTCCGCAGCCTGGTCCCAGCCACCTCTTCTCTTCCCTCATCCTCTCTGTTCCTCCCTCCTGTCAATCTCCAAAAGCCTCCTGTGGGTTCACACATGCATACATACATGAATGCACATACACTGCTTCCATCTTTACACCTGTTGCATTTTCTGCCTGGAAAACTCTCCCCCTACCTTGTGGATAGATTACAGTCTTGTGAAATTTTGAGATCCTGTTTTAAAGGCTGAGTCTCTGGAATCACATGTAGGACCCCTGTGCAACCCTCCCCGAAGCCTGAACCCTCCTAACTGCAGAATCCTGCTTTTTTAATCTGGTTTCCTATGGCCATGCCTTACCAGATTCCCCATCATTGTGTGTCCCTAGCCAGCTGAGACTCCTCTTGGGCCCACTTGACCCCAAGCAGAGGCTCACATTACATTTTGGGGTCCTGTAGAAAAGCCATTCACTGAGAGTGCTATAGACATGGCAGGAGTGTCCACGGTCCCAGAGGGACCAGAGTAACAGAGAGACAAAACAAGCTGGCTGCTTATGAAGAACTAGAAGGCGGCACAGGGCATCGCCGTGCCCACCGGCACCAGTAGAAGGGATGTGCCTTTCTCTGGCCAGTCCTGAGGAACTTCATTTGAACCAAGGCTGTCTGTGAGTCGCACACCCATCCCCCCGGGGATGCTTTGACTTCACTATCCAGTTCAGCCAGCCCATCAGCATGACCTACAGCAACCTCACAAACTGGTTGTCAGGAGAGATGAGAAACCTGACAGATGATCCTGTAAGTCACTGGGACCCTCTTCTTGAGGGCTTTGAGCATCCTACAGTAAGAACCACACACCTATGAGCACCACAAGGTCTCTGACAATCAGGTCGGGTGAATTACTGGATTTCTTGATTCACTGACTCTGCCTCAGGCCAGCGATTCAGGGATCATTCATCCAAATACCAGTCACTCAGTGGCACGCTCAGTACATAGCAGGCCCCCCGATGGCGGCTGTCTCCTACTGGCTAGAACATAGAAGAAAACCAAACAGTGAAGTCCCTGTCCTCATGGAACTGAGATGTTCATACAAGAAACCAAAAACAACATAATGAAGACATGATAGGATGATGGAGAGAAAAACCCCAGGAAGCAATGAGCAAAGAGACGGGACAGGAAGGTTGGCATAGAAGTGGGCTCCTATTTACAAGAAGAAAGGCAGGGCAACCCATCCCAAATCCAAGCAAAAACAGCTGCCCTCTTAGAGCCAAGGAAAAGCAAAATGACAGAAGACTTCAGTGACAAGATTCAGTGCTACAAAATCAAAAGGAAGGAAATATTGCCCCACACTGTTGGGCCATCAGCGGAGAGCCTCGATAGCTCACCAGGTACCACTGGAGCCCACAACACTCAGGTCATAGTGCTCTGAACTCCTTCCCTGCTGAAGCCCCTGCATGGGAACACTGTGAAGCATGCACCCTCACACCCCACCACGTCGCCTGGCTGCATCACTGCATAAGCTCAAGCACTGCCTACTGTCAGAATGACATCCCTCCCTTCTCTGTCCAATGCCAGCCTAGTCTAGGCTTGGCTCATGCCGTCCAGTGGAACTGCTTCTGTTCAGTCCTCCGCCTCTTCTGAGTCCTTAGTTCATAAGGCACCAGTTGCTTCCACCCCCAGCAAAGGAATTTCTGGGCCCATAGCCAGCTGCCCTGCCATGGGTGGGTGTATGTTTTGGGATCATGACATTTTCTGAAAGGTGTGTGTTTTCCGTGTTGGATAGAAAGGGCTGAACACACAGAGCAAGAAGGGGAACGGCAAGGGATAAGGCCCCTGGGGGTGAGGAACACCATCTTTTTCATCTTGGGCAGACAGGATAAATAGCACATCTCAGGAGAGGAGGGCGAGGAACCTTGTCAGGTCACAGGCAGTCGGCAGTGTGTCTGGATACACGCGGAGCTCCACTGGCTATACACCCTCCACTCTTCCACGTCCACATGATCATAAAGGGCACTGAAGATACATGAGGAGCACAAGACGACTGAACAAAGGACCACCTCAAGGCATCCCTGATCCTCCGTTTGCCTCCCATTGGGTACACGGACCAGGGCCAGGCCCGAGCTTCCCCGACTGCCTCTCCCAGGAAGGAAGCTCTCCTGAGGCTGTCAGCAGTGTTATATCTTGAGGAAGGTCCTTTATCCAACCACTGATCAAGCTCCTTAGGCTCAGTCTTCTAGAGAACTTTTCAGATCTTCCCTTCAACACTGAAAATGAGAGTCCGGTTGTTTCTAAGTTCTAAGGGTATATTTAATGACAGCCTAAAATGAGCTGGCATTTGGTCTAATGGGCCAGTCCTAAACTTCCATGGTAAGAGGATATTTGATTCCCAAAGCAAAGTTAACAGATGGCAGCCCCGACCCAGGTCCCAGCTTCCAGCCCTCCACCTTTCCAGCCACGCCTGTGAACACCCCCAGTCTCACTCTTCAAATACTGCTCAGTGCACACCTAACTTGCTATACAAAGGAAATTAGGACTTCCCCTGGATTCATGGAGCTGGGCTGAAACCTGAGCTCTATCCCTGGAACGCAGGGAAAGAGGACAAGAGATTGCTCATCTGTCAGCTAAGTGAGGATGTGCTCATCACAGTATCCAGAGCAGGGTAGTGGGATTCTCCCTGAGCATAATCAGACCAGGCTGTCATTTCACAAGAAACGGGGTCACAATTATGCTAATAGGAGGCATACAAATTTCTCACCTCTCTGAAGGGGAGCTTGAGGAGGAATTAATTCTCACAGTGGCAATGTGGATTTGATTGCTGATGGTTTAGAAGAAATCAGCCCAGCCAGGAGTGAAGCCCTGACTTCTCTGTCCTTGCCTCCTCAGAGCAGGCTCAGCCCTCCCTTGGCAGAGTCTGCAGAAAATGGAAGAAAAAAAGCCACTGCCAGGGACAGATAATAACAGTTTGTAAGAGCCAAGAGAGGAGAAAGCCCTTACTGCTGCAAGGAAGAACATAACCCTCCAAAGACAGAGGGAGCCCGCATGGCCAAAGCCCAGAGGTAGTCTCACCTCTGAGGCAGGTCAAGGCGACAAGATGCCCAAGGAAGTCACAAGGCCTGGCTCTACCTCTCCATTCCCTTCTCCTCTACACTGTACACAGAACCAACAAAACAGACATCACGGTAAGCTGGAAGATGGTTCACCGGGTGAAACTCTTGTGCAACTGTGCGGACCTGAGTCTGGATCTCAGAACCAAGCAATCCCAGCACTCCTGCGTCGAGATTGGAGGCAGAGACAGGAGAGTCCAGGGAAACTCCCAGAACCTGTGTGTACACAGGGGCCAACAACAAGGGGCCCTATCTCAAACAAGGAGGAAGGATCAACACCTGGAGTTGTCCTCTGACCTCCACATACCCACCATGGCATTTTCACACACACACACACACACACACACACACACACACACCACAGAGAGTAAGAGTAAGAGAGGGAGAGGAAGAGAGACAAACGTCATGGCCTCATCATGCTTTATCTGGGGGTAACGGTAGAGGTCAGATGTGAAGACAGGATGGGATGATGGTGTGGATGTGTTCTGTGCCCACTGAAACCATGTTGGCAATTAATTACCAATGTGATAGTTATTTGCAAATGGTGGGAACTTTAAGAGATGTTTGGACATAGGGCTCTGCCTTCATCAAAGGGCTAATGTTGTCATCCCAAGAAGGGATCCAACAGGACACGCTGCCCCCTTGGCACCCTCCGCTCCTTGCTCATGTTCTCCTGTTATTCGGCTTTCTTCGACAAATTAAAGCAGTAAGAAACTCTCAGCAGTTGCAGCTGCTCCATCTTGACCTTTCCAGTCTCCCACGCCATGACCTCCTGAGTTCAGCACACCTCTTCTGTGTATAAATTGCCCCATCCCACGTATTCCACAGGAAATGGACTGAGTCAGGAAAGGGGACTGTCCATACCACTGCTCCCTGGTGACCACCGCAGCCCCTTCCTTTGTGAACTAGTCCCTAAGGTGCCCCCCTCACACACACAGCAAGGGGACAAACCATGAGAACTTACACCTTCCCGGCCTGCAGCCTCAGGGGTTGCATTAGCTTGCTTTAGCATTAGGGAATCTAGATAAGGTCTCTGTCTTCCACAGGGTACCATGTATGGCTAGAGGAAGAGACTCAGAAACTCCCCACCTCCTCCCAGAGCTCTGTGCTCCATGAGTGGGTGTTATGCTCCATGCCTGCAGAGACCTCAGGACAGCTGAGGAGGAGCATTTGCCAAGCCGCAGACCTGCTTATTTCAAAGGCTGACGCCCAGCATCCACTAAGAAACTCAGCCAGCCCTCCCAGTCTAAGACACTTCTGAATACAGCGATCCCAACCCATGAAGCGCTCTGGTGTGGCCCATCTCCGTTCCATCCATACCTGCACTCCAGACTCCTGGGGCCTCTCCCCCCCACTCCTCAGGCCCTCTCACCTGCTGCTGGTTCACTGAATACTGAAGGACCCTCCTCCTGCTTGGCACTGGGTTAACTGCCATGAGCTGAGCAGCTAGGGACCCCACACTCCCGACTCTCACAATCTAACAGGAGGTTGAGAGGGAGGGATCTTCCATTGGTGGGGAGGACACCTGCCAAATCTGGACAGACAAAAGCATGACTAGACAGGTGTATCCAATGGTCAGTGCTTGAAGTGAGGGTTCCCAGGGACAGGGAGTGACTTAACCATATTTAGCCTCATAAGCCCCCTGTCAGAGTCTGGGATTATTCCTGGGAAGGAACCTTATAGAGTTTTTGGAAGCAGTGGTATCATTGGATGCCTGATGGGAAGGATTTGTCTCTTATTACAAAGATCAGAGGGAGCCTTAAAGAAGGTAGCCAAGGGACCAGCTCCAAGGCTAATGCCTTGTGGAAATTGAGGCTCTAATAAGTAGCCTCTACCGCTTTTCAGGGCAAAGAGCTCCAAGTGGTAAGATCAGGCTTTGAGGTTTCTGGGGGCCATGCAGGTATGGGTACTCTTGCCCTGAAAGGTCAGAGGAGGAGAAATGAAACAGACAATCCAAGGAAAGGAAACCTCAGAAATAGAGGATAAGGTCCTCCATAGTGTGTGTACAGAACAAGAGAAGAGATCGAGGTTGGAGCTCTGGAGAGCCTCCCTCCTCCATGGAGGAGTGGACAGGAAAGGGTTGGGCTGGTCCACAATGTTCTCTACCTTCACCAAGGGACATACCAGGCAAGATCAAACCCCTCATAATCCCACTAGTGACAGAGCCCCTGGCAAACACCCTAATGATGCTGGCAAGCAACACGGTTCTTATCTGTGGAATGCTTTTAGCAAGATGTGCCCTATCTGCCCAGGACTGCATGCCATAAACAAGTGTAGAACCAATGGATTTATGAGGTGAGGGTGTGCCCTGGAAAAGGTTATCCAAACTCTAGGATGAACAGAGAATAAAGTGGAGATTTTCGTGACCAAAATCCCTTGAGAGGGTTGTCCCTCATGCATCATGCAAATACCCCTTGTGATGCATCTGGAACTAGCCCCAACCTCATGTGTCCAGAATGTCACGGGGAGCTGCACTGTGGTCCAGACTCCACACTCCCCTTGCCTCTAGATCTACTTATATTCTGGAACTATTAGTAAAGTTTAATCTTTCCCCTACTGGGTTTGATCGCCAATTTTTATGACTCTGATTTGAACCTCTGACCCTTTGTGTTTTATATTAAAGACACACACTTAAAGTGCTCCCTGATTTTAGGAATCTTCTGCCCAGCCCCAGGTTGAGCCAACTTAGAGAAGCAACAACTTGACCTTGCAAAGGGATAAGTACCTGGTGATGCAAGAGAAGCTATGCAGGACTTTGTATGCCAGGATCCTCTGTGGCGTCTGTCTAGACAACAGGATACCATGAGGGCCTGAATGCAAGACAGGGACAAGGTCAGCTCTGAAGAAGGACAAGAACACTGTGCAGAAATGGTGGCAGTGACTAAGCTTGGAGATAGACAGCCCAAGTATAGGCTCATTCTGGAGAAAAAAAAAATCATAAGTTCCTAGGGCAGGGCAATGTGACAGAAGAGCAACTGTCAAATTCAAGATCTCTTCTGGAATGTTCAGCACTTGGGAAATGACTGGATCCTTGGAGTGTGGGGACAGTGGAAAAGAAGGATTTGAGGTTCCCCACTAGATGACTCGGCGAGTAATAGTGCCCTTAATGGGGAAGAAATGAGTGAGTTGGAGATGCAAGGTGGATTTTAGATGCAAGCTCTCAGGCCCATCCTCACATGCGGCAGTGTCCTGTAGGTGGTTAAATAGTTGGTTCTGAAACTCCAGAGCAATCGCTAACCTGACAAGAGATGAAAAGGTCCAAGCTAAGGCCCACCACAAATTATGGCAAGATTTCTCAAAATGCAGTCCAAAGATGTCCAAGAGTGTAAAAGGCAGATTCCTGGACCTACATCAAAACCACCAAATCAACATGTGTGATATGTGGAGCCTGAGACTAATCTGAGTTCTATGAGCAGCCTGGATGATGTTTAAATAAAGAACAGGCAGAGGGGGAATATTCTCCAAGGACACAGAGGAGGAGAAGACAAAAGAAGAAATCGGCAGTAATTCCAATCATGAAAACCAGGAAAAAAGGTATTGAGGAAGGAGTGCTGAGTGAGGACATTGTTTCTGCTGGTTGAAGCAGGCAGGAGCTAGGAAGTAACCCTGGGAGCTGGCCGCATGGTGGTCATGAGCAGACTCGGTGAGCAGACTGGGAAGAGGATGAAATGGAAAGCCCATTGGAATAGGCTGAAGTGCAGATGATTAACAGGAAGGAGGACGTAGACCGTTTACTCTAACCAGATTGGCTATGGATGGGGATAGGTATGATAAGACAAGCAGGTTGGGGTAGGGAGTGTGAGGATCTAGAAGTGTGAAGACCCAAACTTATCAAATTGATGTTGTGATTAAAGACCAGACAAGGAGGCCCATGAGATGAAACAAGTGACGGGTTAAGGAGAAAGCAGTGGCATTAGTCGTGACTGGGATGAAGCCTGTGAGACGAGCACACTCAGTACAGGTAGAGTTGGGATAGCAAGCACTTGGTATTCCCCTTGGATGAATGTCCTCTATTTTTCTCTCAAAGCAGGAAAAGGTATTAACTGGAAAGAGTGGCAAGACGGAAGTGACAGCAGAGATTTGCAGGTGGAAAATTCCATGGAAGGGAAGCCGTGCTAATGATGGCTGCAAGTTCAGTAACAGCAGGGTTACTGTGGCTCAGAGCTATCGTGGGTTACTCCAGGTGATCTGTCCAGGTTGGCAGAGGGAGGTGTTTTGATTTTTATAAACACCATGTTTGCGCCCTTCTGAGTTAGATACCATCTCAAAACCTGAAATCTACACACCCTTACTTTTCTACTTGTCCCCTTGGAAGGCTGGATGAGTGGGAAACACTCCAGGAGTCTGGGGAAGAGAAGCCAGAGGGGAGCTGCTCCCTGGGGACACAGGAGCCAAAGTGCTGCTTCTGCACACAGCCTGTCACACTGCTCTGTTTAGAAAGGCATCTCCAGCCTCCCCAGTAGCAGAAAGTCAAGGAAACTCAGTGCGTTGGGGTCACCAAAATACTAAGAGAACAACTTCATGGAGGAAAGATTCATTTAGATCACAGTTTCAGATGGTCCAGTCTATGGTTTGTTAGCTCCACACTCTTAGGTAGAAATGGTGGCAGGAGCATGCGGTACAGGAGGCTCTTTACCCCATGGCTACCTGGAATCAGAGAACAAGGAAGGGACCAGAGATCAGGTAGATCCTTCAAAGTCACGCCACCAATGACCTACTTCCTTCAGGTAGGCCACATCTCCTAAAGTTTCCAGAACCTTCCGTATTCAAACCACAACAAACCATCATTCTAGGAAACTTCTTCATGACAATCATTTCTACTTGAAACCACACCTGTCCCAGGTGCAAAGCCCAATGATATATGACACAGCAATGGGTCTAGAGGTGAGAGACATGGCAGAGGAGCAGCCACCAGCACGGCCATTTCCTCTTTGTTTACAGCTCCGCTAAGACCATGTCGTCGCCTTCTCCGGTGTCTGCTGTTGAGTGTTTAATTTCATCAAGGCCTGCAGGGGGTCCCAGGAAAATTACAACGAGCTCTGTGTAAATGACTCAAGTCATTTGAGAGATGCTCAAAGTTAATCAGTAGACTGGGTGGCAACTCACAGAAGGTGGTTAAGGGACCAGTGGGGGCTGGTGGTGCATCAGAGCCCCCTGTAGTATCAGCTAGTAGAAAGGCCAGTCTTACTCCGAGCTCACCAGCCAGAGTGAAGTCAGACCTGCAGGCTGCCTGGATACACTTGCCAGCCTTGAGAGGCCCTGGTCAAGGCTGACGGAGCTCTGCAAACCAGACACGCGGAGTCATCAGTGTCCAGCCCTGACGGCTCCCGGACGCTGACTCATGGGTAAACTAAACTCAGGGCCAGCTCACTTGTCTGCAAATCTTTCTGCCCTGTCATAACTTTCCCTCCCTGTGGCCATCAGCACACAGGAAGCTAACATATCAGAGCATTTCTAGAGGACCCAAGGGCATCGAGCTCTGGTGTGTCCTTCTGCAGTACGGACAAGTGGATGAGACTCCATCTAATCATCAGGGACTCTGAGCCATCCCTTTTTCTGTTCCCAATGACTGACAAGACTCCCATCTGATGGACCCTAAGTAGCTTCTCAGTCTCTTGGCTACTGCCTCCTATAAACAAATTTATGCCTTTGATCTTCTTTTTATGTAGTAATGTCTCAGGAGCTGTTCAGAGGGCCACTGGGTCCCCTTCATATCCAAACCCTTGAGGAAGGACACTTTACATTTGAAAGAATACCTCATCCCTATATGACAGGTAAGGAAACTGGGGCCACCGATGTTAAGTATCAGATCCAAGACCACACTGACTTTCCCTAGGGAAGGCTGGGGTCTGAGCTGAGCAGGCAAGAATGACCGTGAGAAGGAAGGCTTCCAGCTTGGCAAGTGGGCAGGTGGAATGAGACCCAAGCCTGAAGTAGAGGGAGATTGTTGAGAAGACTGGCAAGTGGGCTGTCCCTGAATCAACCCACAATCAGCAGAATTACCAAGGACTGTGCTGCGTGTTTTCTTTTTACAAAGCAAATATAAAATTAACATCCAGAGACTAATGGTATAGTTCAGCGGCAGAGTGCCTGCCTACCCTGCAAGGCCCTTGGTTAGAGCATCAGCATTGCAAAAATAAAATAAACCTGAATATGATTTTGTGCTGGTTAGTTTTAACTATCAGCTTGACACAGCCTAGAATCACCTGGGAAGAGAATCTTAATGAGGAATTACTTCGATCAGGTTGATCTGTGGGCATGTCCATGGGGACCTATCCTAGTTGGGGCGGGGGAGTTACCATTCCCTAGGCTGTGATCTAGACTGTTTAAGAGTGAAGAAAGCAAGCTAATAGCAAGCAGGTAGAACAGGTGTGTTTATTTCTCTCTGCTCCTGGCCATAGATGTGCTGTGACCAACTGCTTGACTTTCTGCCTTGACTTCCCCTTCATGATGGACTGTAACTGGGAATTGCAGGACAAATAAACCCTTTCTCTCTTAAAGTTGCTTTTGGTCAGGATGTTTCATCACAGCAACAGAAATGAAACTAGAAGAGATTTCATTGTGGCTAGTGAGGCCTAACTAGCTGATATCCAGGGTATGGTCAGCACTTGCTCTGGACAAGCTCTCCGCACCTCAGGCTTGTGGTTTACCTCACCGTGATTCACTGCTTTGTTCTGCTCATGGTCAAAATGAATCTGGATCATACTTTAAGGATAGCAAGGTGCTAACAGCTGACTACGGCCATCTCCCCACAACTCCAAAAATCCCTGTTTGGGGAGCCCATCCTTCCAGCCTCAAGCAAATGATCAATAAAGGCTGTCCAGTTCATCAGCTGAAAGTGATACAAAAGAGAATAAGAGATTCATCAGGCAGAAAGTCTCCAAGCTGATCTGGCTTCAAGTCCCACTGAATCCAGGGACTAGAAACACATCCTCTATGACTGGCTTTGTTCTCTCACCTCCTCTCTGGGTCTCTCTTGACTTCCTAGTCCCTTGTACTCACGTGGGTTCCAGCAGCCCCAGGTTGAGAACATCCCAACACAGCACGTGGAGAGTTCTCTCCTCAGGGCAATCTCAGTCGGACCATTGGACTAACTCTGCCTATAGACTCATCCCTGAACCACTGCGTATGGTGAGGAGACCCTGATCCATCAGTTTGCCAGGAAGGGAGTCACATGCCCACTCTGGAGCCTACTTGCTCTATGTAGACTCAGAGTCTGGGTGGGGTAGATTCCCAAGGAGAAGGGTGCTCTTCTGTCAGAAAAGGAAGGTGAGCACTGGGTGGGCAATAGATGCCTCCTAGTATAGCAGGTAAAAGCCCCTGCCTGAGGCAGAGCAGGGATCAGAGGTGGTCAGAGGCTCTGGGTGCAGGGCCACAAGCTAGCTCATTTTCTTTATGACTAGAACTGCTCTTTTAACAGCAGTAGGCTGTATCCCTTAGGGAAAGAGATCTTGCAGGTTTTAGGGGTAGTTTTTGTTTACAGAAAGAGGAAAAAAATGGGAAAGAGCCACTCAGTGGTCTTGATCCAATTAAGAATTGTAGCAGGAAGAAGGTAGGCCTGCCAGAACCTAGGCATCACCAGAAAAAATGGCACCCATAGGTGTCAGGCCAAAGAGAAAAGGGGGTTGTGATAAGCCAGTCTGTAGGAAGGGGAAAATGCATTCCAAAGGGAAGGGAGCCTTTGAGGACAGCAGAGCGGATTATAGGTGTGGTTCTTTCAGAATGACAGAAAACCATCTGAGGTCTGACTGCCTCCCTCCCGACCAGGGAACCAGGTAGCTCAGATTTCACACTTGGACTTTTAATCAACTCCCCTCCTGGCTGGTTCATAGCAGAACACAGGATGGGGGAAAAGACTGACAGCCAGGAAAAGCCAGATTAACAGTGTGACGGGCAGTCAGACTTCCTCTCCGGGGCCAGCTTGGGCTCCTCCAGGAAGCCTGTCCTGCACACACCATCCTGTCGCCAGCACCTGGCGAGCACCCCACCACCCCAGCTCACCCCCTCTGTCTGCTATACCTGCACTGCATGTAAGACCATTTGCCTCTTGGGTGGATTCTTAATGGCTAGCTCACAGCTCTGTGTTATTCAGAACACAGAGGGCGATTATCTCCTGAACTAGTCCTCATTTCTGCTTTCTTTTTATTTTATTGTTTTTTTAGAATGTCATACATGGGTGCTGTATTTATATAATTTTCACTCCCCCCACTCATCCCCCTAACTCTTGCCCCACAAAATAAGAAAGAAAATGAGATGCCTGGACCTATCTGTTGAAATCCTGACGTTCAAGTCCATGGTGGGTCCCAGGCATATGTATCCTCAATACAATTCTGGGGAGAGTCTGGAGTCGAGCTAAGTAGGCCACTCACTGTCTTCAGTGATATATAGCACTAAGTTGGGAGGGAACAGAGTTAGCATACTATGACTACAAACCCAAACTAGCCTGCTGCTCCCTTTGTTGTAAATAAAGCTTTATTGAAACACAACCACGCCTACTCACTCATTCTCTCATTGCTGCTTTCCTAGTATCATGACTCACAGGCCCACAAAGCCACAAATATTTACCCCATATTTCTTCCCCATAGATAATTTGGCTCCCCCTGAGTGATTAGATAACTCCAGGCACAGGCTTCTGTCTGTTGGCCGAAAACTCAGAGCCAGAAGTCCCCACTCCTTCCTCTCACCTTTTGTCTGGGGTCTCACAGCCTCCCACTGTCAGGAAGTCATAGGGAACGCCTGTGGGCTCACCTTCTCAGAATCATCTTCCTTCTGGAAATAGCCTTTTACCATGGGAAGCCCCCTGCCCTCACTAGATGAAACTGTAATCACTCAAAACACCCCCCCTCTTAGACATGTGACCCAAACTGATCCAATCTGGGTCTTGAGCCAGGTAAGGGAAACCCACCTCTCCTAGGAGCACTGGGCAACTAGTAAGCACTGTTTAAGCACTGTTAAAACCTGTTTTGAGGAGCTGGAGAGATGGTTCAGTCATTAAAAGCACTTGCTTCTCTTTCAGAGGACCAGAGTTCAGTTCCCAGCTCCTCCATTAGGTGGCTCATAACCACCTATAACTCCGGTACCAGAGGATGCAGTGCCCTCTTCTGGCCTTCTTTGAGCACTATGCTAACAGATACACACACACACACACACACACACACACACACACGCACACACACGCACACACATGCATACAACACACACACACCACGTGCTACAGATTTTTTTTTTTAAGTTACAATTAGTGCTAATAACAAGTTCTTTAAGTTTCTACCCACAAGCACTCCTGGGGTTCATTACGCTGCAAACAAGCAGAGCTGTTGAGGGATGGGCCATTTTGACTCTCTAGTTAGGAACTGCTAGACTTTTCCTTGCTTCCCTGAGCAAACACATACAAGCAAACCAACAAAAACCTATCAGTGAAACAGACAATCCACCACCTTTAAGCCACAATCAGCATCTTGAACACTCTATAAACGCCCTGAGAAAACTTTGCGAAGATTGTAACTGATTGTCCGGGTTCTTTGAAGGCACAGCTTGAGCCAGTTTCAAACAGTTTGCATCAAACTTTTGGCTATCACAAGTCTCAGTGAACTCTAAATGATTCTGCAACTATTTCCACATAGGCAAGATGAGGAGCACTTCCGCTAGTCACCTGGCAGAGGGATCGCTGTGGCTGATGCTAAGAGGCAAGGCGGTGATTGGTATGAAAACACAAGCCTTGTAACTGTAATTGATAAGATACAAATGGCTGTAATTTGTTCAAAGCAAATGGCTGTGATTGATCCAAAACAAATGTCTATGATTGGTCCAAACAGATGACTATGGTTAGTCTAAATACTTCTTCTCAGCTATGTAAGAAGTTTCCTCACCCTCACTGAGTTGGCTGAGACACCTTCCTGAACCCCCTCCCTGGTATTCTAGCATTGGTGGTCTTTTCTTGCCTATGTTCAGTAGTACGGGCTAGCTGGTAACACAGAGAGAAGAGGTAGGGGGGCAGCTGACAAGGACACCTCAGCAGTCAGCAGGACAAGTTGCCACAGGCGCAAGACAGCTGGCTGTCTAGCAGTTGAACAGTTTGAGAGTGAGCAGGCAGCGGATAAAGAGAGATGCCAAGAGAAGGCAGAGACCTGAAGTTCAAGGGGGAAAAACGAGGAGTCGGAGAAGAGAAACTGCAGGCTCTGGCTACTGGAAGAGCATTCCAGAGAGTTGCCTCCTGTTCAGGGCCAAGGGTCTCAGACTATCTGAGAGCTATCACAGTGACCAGTGGTAAGGGTTTAGCAATCCCAGCTTCCTGGGCCCACACGACAGTTCTGGCACTGGCTGCTATGAAGGACTGAGAACTCCAGTATCTAGGCCCACCTGGGGGCTGCAACCAGGGCCAAAGGCTGGAAAAATCCTAACCTCGTAGGCCTATGTTACAGTTGTTAACACCCGCAGGGCTAAGGGGTCCCATAGCAGAGGTCTGCAACACTAGAGGGTGCTGCCTGCTGCTGCTCTCCTCTGCCTACTGCTGGGGCTGCCAGGCCTGGAGGAAAATGAAAGCAGAGCTTCTCCGTGTAGGTGATTTCTATCTGAACAGAACAAGAAGACCCCTGATTGGCAAGGATGGATCTGGAGGTGAGAAAAGAGACATCGAGAGCCATCCCAGCCTCCTTCCCCGCTCCCAGGATGCCTGAATGGCCAACTAACCCTTCAGGGGAGCCTCCTTCATCCTTCTGTGTCTCTCTAAGGATCTTATCTCATCCCTCAATATTCCTCTCATTGTAATTAGAGTTTGAAGCAGTAGCTCACAGTCTCCCCCAAAACAACCACGTGGTATCAAATACAAGGATTGAACAGGCCACAGGATGTAGATCTGCCCATTTTGCAGATGGATACCTGGACCAGAGAGAACATGTGAGTGCTGGGACAGGAACCCAGGTCTCCGTCCTCACAGTCATGGTCCACAGCATCAAATCCAAAGTAAGGGAATCATTTTAGAAATTAATAAATAGGTAACAAGGAGCCTCCTCATGACACCAGCAGTAATGGCAACTCTACAGAAAGAATGCTCCCTAACCAGAACTCAGCTCATGTGTGTGTTTGTGTGTGTTTGTGTGTCTGTGTGTGTGTGTGTGTGTGTGTGTGTGTGTGTGTCTGTGTCTGTGTCTGTGTCTGTGTCTATGCGTCTATGTCTGTGATATCATATCCGGAATTATAAAGCATCAACAGATCAAGTGGAAAGAATATTGAATATGAGTAGAGTGAAAGACTCACTTCCGAGCATGGATAATGACTTTAACAACTTTCCTCACCCAGCTCCCCACACCATAATGTACCAGAGCTGGAAAGGGGTTGGGGATGAGGAGGATAAAAGGTAGGGGCAGGTTGTGTGCGTGAAAGTGACGTTAGCGATGGGTAGGGGAGGAAAGGAAAAGACAGGAAGAACGCTCAACTTGAGCCCTGACAGGAGTCACGGCTTCCCAGAATGCCTCTCTGGCAGAGAGGATCAGGACCTCTGTGTCCAGGGTAGCTGGCAGGCCTCAGAGGCCCTGCAGATGGCCAGGCCATCCTCAGCCCACCTGGACAGTACTGTAGGCGTAACCTAGCTGGCAGAATTCTTCTCCTGACTCTGTTCACCCAGGGTAACCAGATAAAGAGCACATGGTGGCAATTCTTGGGTGTCACGAAGTTTACCCAGTGGGCTAGAAGCAACTACATTACATGTCTGCTACAGAGGAAATGTTTGAATGCCCCAGAATTCATGAGTTGGGATTCTAACCCACAAAGCCATGCTAATGGGCAGTGGGGCCTTTGAGGAGGTAGATAGGTTTTAAGGATGGAGACCTTTTGAATAAAATCAATGCCCTTATGGAAGATGCCAGATGCCAGAGAGACCCTCGGATGTTCATATGAGGACAAGGCAAGAAAATAACATCTTTGAACCATAAAGTGGGCCGTCACCAGACATCAAATGTGCCAACACCTTGATTTTGGACTTTAAGTCTGCAGAACATTGAGGTGGGAAAAAATGTCTACCATGTATTAGCCACCAAGCCCAGGCAGAATGATATACACAAGGTCATTTCACGACCTTCAAAGGCAGACAGACCACACCTACCAATACTGAACTGTCACCTTCTGTGATATTCCAAGCAGGGAACCCAACAACTCCTAGGCAACAGCCTCCTCACCTGAAAACAGATGCTACGTATTCCCCACAGTGCCACTGGAGGGTGACATGAGGTGACGCATCAGGGTCTTAGCCTGTGGTGGTTGAGAGTGTCAAATTGGCAGGATCTAGGACCACCTAGGAGAAAAGCCTCTCGGCAAGCCTCTGAGGGCTTATCTAGATTAAGTTAACTGAGGTGGGAAGACGCACCTTAGCTGTGGGCAGCACCATTCCATGGCTTGGGGTCCTGGAATGAATGAAAAGGAGACAGCAAGCTGGACGACAGCAGCCATTGGCTACTCCCTGATTCCTAGAAATGGGGACAATGAGACCAGCCTTTCCCCACCTGGATGAATTGCATTCCCTAGAACTGTGGGCCAAAATAAACCCTTCCTTAAATTGCCTTTCTCAGGTATTTTGTCACAACAAGCAGACAAGTACACCTGCTCATGAAGAGTGCTTCCTCCCCTCCACTGTCTGTATCCGTGCCCAGCAAGGCCACCAGTGTGACTCTAAACCCAGCATCTCAGACCATGATCACAGTGGCCCAGGAACCAGGAACCCAGTCCCCCTCCACAGTGGACTGACAGAGCTGGGGTGGCAGGAAAGCAGTTGTCTGCCCTCCTGAAGGTCAGGTGGTGTAAGGCGCTGTCCTGCAAAAGCCAGCAGCAGGTCCAGGTAGCTGTGACGTGGAACCGCTGTTTCCATCACACTGTCTGCTTCCGTGGTCTCAGCCCTCTCCCTCACGTGGAGACCTTTAATAGACTAGACAGCACCAGTAGCTTCTGCTCCACATGGCGGTCTTTGTTATTTCTGGGGTGACCTAGTTCCACAGAGGTAAACAGATGGCCCATGAGAGGCAGAAAAGGTCTTCTAGTTAGCCTCAGCTGTCAATTTGACACAGCTCAGAGTTATCTGAAGGAGCCTCACTTGGGGATTTATTTTATCAGACCGGAGGCATATGGCCATATCTGTGAGGCATTTTCTTGATTGCTAATTGATGTAGAAGGTCCAACTCACCATGGGCAGTGCCATCCCTAGGTAGGCAGGCCTGGGCTGTATAAGAAATGTAGTTGAGCATGCCAGGGAAAACAAGCCAATAAGCAGTGTTCCTCTCTTGGTTTCTGCCTCAAGCTCCTGCTTTGAGTTCTGGCCTTGGCTTTGGTGATGTACTATAATCTATAAGAGTAAAAAAGCCCTTCTCTCCCCAAGTTGCTTTTGGTGATCCTGTTTATCTCAGCAACAGAAAGCAAACTAGAAAAGAGGGCCTGAAAATTCTGCTTGGTTTTTATCCATTGGGCCAAAAGGCTGAGAAGACAATAAAAATAACGATAGCAAAACTTACAGGGAGCTTCTATGAGCCAAGAACTCCACATGAAATGCCTTCAGTCCTCACAATAACTATACATGATAGGTAATATTATTAGGCCCATTTTACAGTAGAAGAAACTGAGGTTCAGAGAGGTAAAGTAATTTTTCCAAGGTCACATACCCAGTAAGTGCTGGAGGTAGAATTCAAGCCTAGGTCACCTTGTTCTAAAGCCCATGCTCCAAATCCTGAATGATTTCATGGAATCAAGCCTATCAGAGAAGGAGCTGGCAGAAAGAAGCTGGAAGATGAGACCCACCTAGAAAGCCAGCACAGTATGATATTGCTGTCCCAGAATCTCTCCAGAAAGGCAAGGTGGAGACTGAAGCTTTGGAAGATGACAAAGTCCTTGCCCTGTCTCAGTGCTTTCATTGTCTCCAGCTTGCTGCTGCAGTAAGGCATTATGCTACGGGGGCCTGTAGCTTGTCTAGGAAGGAAGTCATGGTGTGACCACAGCCACTCCCGCAGCCAGGCTAGGGTGGGTGACTACAGCTGGCCTCACTCCACCCAGGGTCCAGGACAAGTCACAGTGAGCACCAGAAGGAACTCAAAACTGGACCAGGAACACAAGCAGTGGCTCTAATGAGAAAGTGGGCAAAACTATATCCATCTTGTTCGGTTTCTGTCCCCAGACCTGGGCTTACAGTCGAGTGCATAGTAAGTAATAAATATTTATCCAAAGCAAGTGGGCAAAGTGGGTAGAGAAAAGCCAGTACCTCTCAGGCTCTGCACTGCTGGATTTGGCATTGGATAACTCTTTGCATTAAGGCTGTTTGGCAGCCACCTCAGAGGCCAACTAGATGTACATGCCCCCCTTTCATGGCATCACAACAAAAATGGTCCCCGGGAGAATATCTAATACATAACACCAACACCCTCATCTCAGTCCACTAATAAGAAGAGGGTCCCCAACATTCATCTGCCTGTCTAGTGTATAGGGGACAGCCCTCGGCTTCAGAAGCCAGGAAAGGCTGAGGACGGCAGAGAGACCTGGAGTTCTAGAATAAGAACCATGAAAAATGCCCTGTTGGCCTGGGCGGGTGACATTAATACCAGGCAACGGGGCAGGCAGGAAGGTGAGATGAGGAGGAAGGTAACAGTCAGAAGGAGAGAAAGGGGACTGAGACCAGACGCCAGTGAGGGACATAAATAGCCCCAGACCCAGGCCTAAGAGCAGACTGGCCAGCAGAAACCCCACTATTTCCCCGACAAGGAACCTTTTGACAGGTGGCCTTGCAACAGCGACCCCCTCTTGTTTTGGTTTTAATGCCTGCTCCGTGAAATGTGGCCTCGCACCCAGGAGGGCTGCAGATCAAGGTGGTCTTGGCAGATCCACTCGGAGGAATTAGCGGGTGACTTCGCAGTTACATGACGGCCTCGTTATTACACAAACACTCGCCCGTCTTGAGCTTCTCAACACTGATTTGTTTATTTCTGAAAAACCCTTTCCTCCCAGACACCAGGCTGTGCTACAAGAGATAGGATTGACTCAGCCATTTCCCTGTCCTTGGCATAAAAGGGTCTAAAAAGAATAATTTAAGCTTCTCTGGAGTGAGATCATTTAATGAATCTTCTCGATGCTAAGAGGTTTTATATGCCTTTTTAAAAACCCTTCCCCAAGCACAGGCTATGATATTACCTTGGAGAGCCGAGAGATGGAGTGATACACGTATGCACAGCACACAGGGAGGAAGGAGGTGGTTTCCTTGGCAACAACATCCATGTTCTGGCTTCCCTTGGCTAAATTGGAATATATTGAAATATCTGCTCTGGGCGCCTCTCTCGCGAGGGGAAATGAGCGGTTTTTCTATTCAAGCACTCTCAGAACCATGAGCCTGCAGCTGGGGAGCGATGTTCTGTGAGTTTGACGCATCTGAATGGGGCAAGGCATCTGCGGGCTGGCAAAAGTCTCCCACCTGCCTTTGCAAAACCCAAGCCATTCTTCCTTGAGCCATGAGGAAAAGAAAGCAGCCAACACAGAAGGCCAAGAAGATAGCAGAGGACTCCATCTTAGGCTGCCTGCTTCCTTGACTCTCCAGTGTGTCTCTGAACACACCCAGCTCCATTGATCAGCCTCCAAAATCTATGCCCAGTGTGCCTACAATGGAGAAGGGCTAGGAACAAAATAACAAGCCTTCAAATCTGATCTGCTCAAATCCTTCTCGATGGGGCTAGAGCTCCAGACACAAAGCAAAATGCCCCGCATCCGGAGGGTGTTAGTGTTGTGTTTGTAGAGTTGAACTTGCAGTCAGTCGGACCTGAGTGTTTGCCCCAACTGTTCCTTTAACACAAGTTGGTAAACACTATAGCCTCGGCTCCCTTCTCTGTAAAGTGGAGATGAGCATCCTTCCTTGAGGGTACATGTGAAGGTCAGATAAGGTGAGCCAGCACTGTTCAGTTCTGTTTTCTTCTTCATGCCAAGAAACAAGCCACATTCTATTTCTTTCCAACAGTGCAAACTTACCAGAAGGAAGAGTATCTTAGAGGAGAAGCAGTCTCTCCCTAGAAACCCAGCTCCTTTCCGTTTGTGCGTCTTTGTTCCCAGGTGTTTTCAGGGAGCTCAGATGGCCTAGGCTGGGAAGGGTCTGAACAGAACTGAGGACTGATTCAGGTATAACTGGAGAGCCAGTCACCAGCCTCAGAGGGAGAGGTGGAGGGGGCAGAGAGGAGCAGGACCTAGACAGGCTGGGGCAGGCCAAAGGATATGTGGCAAACACAGATGTCAGCATGGGCCAGAGAGGCTAACAGTGTACATGTGGGTTTGGTGTGGAGGATCAGCTCTGCATGTCAGGAACATGGTATAGAATATGGTTTTCCCCCCTGGGCCCCCAGACTGAGGCTGAAATTTTTAAATGTATTGCATTTGGTCGCCACCATGGCAGTGGTAGGAGGTAGGACCTCTAAGAGATCATTAGGTGATCATGTTTGGAACACTTGGTCCCAGATAGTGGTGCTGTTTTGGGACGTTGTGGAACCTTTGGGAGGTGGGGCGTGTCTGGAGGAAGTGGTCCCTGGTTCAGATGCACTCGCTGCTTCCTGGTCAACCTCCGCAGGCTCCTGCCACCATGATGACTCCTAGCATGGCAGAACGAAAGTCATGAACCGAGGAACCAACCTAAATCTTTTGTCTCTAAAGATCTCTCGAGTCTTTCTGTCACAGCACCATGCAAGCATCTGCTACAGAGGGACTAATGCCTCTCTCATGGGAATAGGTTCCTTCTCACAGGAGCAGAGACTGTGGGAAAGTGAGGCCAGCCCTCCCGTCTTTGCTTGTGCATGCACCGCCTTGCCCTTCCACATTTGCACCATGTAACAATACAGCCTGAGCTCTTTACCAGACTCTTCTGCCTGATCTTTGACTTTCAGCTTCCAGAATAGTGAACACAATGAACTCTTTTCCTTTATAAATGGACCAGTCTCAAGTATTCTATTATAGCAACTGAAAATGGACCCAGACACTAGACTATTTAAAGACTTCACAGCACACTCCACACTGAATTTTGTACCAATATTCCCTACTTTTAACTCCTGGGAAGGTCTTTCTGGAGCTCTATTAGGATAGTGCTTTGATTTAAACACACCAGGCCCCAGGGTTGCCATTAGAAGTACAGATTCCAGAACTGGTTCTAAAAAGTTTACGGACACAAAACTTCATCCCAGTCCTGTTTCTAATATGTATTTATATAAAACCTTGGGGGTAACCTGTAGAAGCTTTGTCTCTGGTCAACAAGATAACCATAACCATTCTTTCTTGATGTTAGCAGAGGCCACAAGGATAAAATGTAAAAGCAACAGCAGGTGGAATAATGCCATCTGTGTCTTGGGCTCTTCTGTTTTATGTCTCCTGGCCTTCCATGAAAGAGAAGCTTGCTACTTAGCTGAAGATCGAGCATAGGACCTTCTCCCTAGATAAGGTTAAAAGAGAATTATACCTATAGTACTAATTCAAAGGCTCCTCTAAAAAAAATAAGCTACTGGTAAATCTCTGGGTAAAAGGAAGATTATTAGGCTGGAGAAATGGCAGTTAAGAGAACTGGCTGCTCCTGCAGAGGACCTAGGTTAACAATAGTTCCAAGAGATCCACTGCTCCCTTATGACCTCCACAGGCATTGCATACATGTGGCACACTTATATACATGTAAGTCAAACACTCATACACACAATTTTTAAAATATTTTTTAAAGGATAATTATTGAAGGAGTATTTTCTCAGTATGTATTCAAATGTATTCTAAAGCTACAACAGTGTGGAACTGGCAAAGAAAGTATCAGAGAAAGATGAAGCAGACTCAGTGCATTTGAAATGGTTTATTTATTTTTTATTTTATGTGTATCAGTGTTCTCCCTGTATGATTGTATCACATGTGTGTAATGCCCATAGATTGCAGAAGAGGGTGTCAGATCTCATGGAACTGGAGTTACAAGCACAATTGTTAGTTGCCATGTGGGTGCTGGAGACCAAACCTGGGTCCTCTACAAGATCAGCCAGTGCTCTTAACCGCTGAGCCATCTCTCCAGCCCCTGAGATGTTAATATACTTTTAAGATGGGTTACTTCAAAAACAAAAAAAGAAGACATGAGGTTGGGAGGGGAATGTGTTGGGATTGTGAGGGGAATGTGAGGGGAATGGTTCAGGGCAGGAGGTTGGAGAGAGACTGGGGGGCGGAGGGGGGGTTGGACATGATTAAGATGCATGCTATGCATGTAGGAAATCTTCAAGACTTGATCAAAAGAAAGATAGATAGAACTTCATGTCATTTAGAAAAATATGGAGAATTATGGTGAGTTCTGTTCCCACCTTCCACCCTATTTCAAAACGTCCAGACAGGATATGTCCATTTTCTTTCCAACACAAAGCCTTTATACATCAGGATGTCCGTTCTATATTGCTCCCTCCTCTTTCTGAACAATTTAGGCTGCAAGCCATCAGCTGTGGCCAAGCAGGGTTGGCCTCCATACAAAGTGGGACAAGAGCCAGATGGATGTAGGGTACAGCGGTGGGAGAGGGGCATCAAAGCCTGAACAGAGCAAGGAAGCCCTCAGGGAGAGGGAAGTGGCCCAGGCTGATGTCGGTGAGCTAGCCATTGCTGTGAAAAAAAAAAAAAAAAGCCACCTGAAGATGAAGGAAGATTGGGAGGAGGGGGGTGCTCAGAGGTCTCCATTGATGGTCACTTGGCCTAGTTGCTTTGGGCCTGGACTTCATGATAAGGTGCAGGTAGAGGAGCAAAGCTGCTCATCCCATGGCAGCCAGAAAGATGAGTAAGAAGGCAGGCTAGGTCTCAGTACTTCCTGCAGGTGCGTGCTTCCAATGACTAGCCTCACCTCCTACAGTGCCCATTGCCTTCCAATGGGGTGACCAGCTGGAAGGTGACCTACAACACATGAGCTTCTGTGAACATTTCAGATCCAGACTGTAATAGTGTCAGAGTTCCACGGGGTAAAGGGTGTTCTGAGGAGTACAGGACAGCCCAGCATGAGGTCTTGAGTCTGAGTGGATTGAAGAAACAGCCCTGAAAGGAGATGGTCAAGCAGAGGGTGTTGACATCTGGAGGAATGCGTGCAGGGCTGTCCTCAGGGTGAAGGCAGCAGAAGGAAACTGATAACATACAACGTTTTGATCAAACAACTCAATATGTTAAAGGTGACGGGAGGAAAGTCAGGTGTGGTGGCACAGACCTTTAATTCTAGCACTCGGGAGACAGGGGTAGGCAGACCTCTGTGAGATTGAGGCCAACCTGGTCTACATAGTGAGTTTCAGGATACCTAGGGCTGTAGGTAGACCCTGTCTCAAAACAGGAGGAGGGTAATGATGGGAGCAGGGCCAGGTTTGACACTGCCATGGAAGACACTGCACTGAAGAAAGCTGCCTTGTGGAGTGTGCAGGGATTCACCCCCTGTAGAACTCATACTTGAATCCTACTCCCAAAAGGTAGTGTTGAGAGGTCGTTAGGCCATCAAGGATCAATACAGGTCAACTGTGGGCTGTTCCAAAGCAAGTCCACTCCTGTTTGCCTCTTTCACATTTACTCACTTACCTTCCTTATTTGTGCCGTGAGTTGTAGCACAAGGTCTGTGCCAGAAGTCAATGGATGCTGGCACCACGTTCTTGGACTTCTCAGCATCCAGAACCATGAGCCAAAACCTCTGTTTCCACAAATTATCCAACTTCAGGTATTCTGGTATAGTGACAGAAAACCAAGATGTGTAGTCAATGAGAAGTTTGTTTCCTAAATTTCCCCACCCCAATTCTGCCACCATCGCTCATGGATTCACGAAGGTGGCAGCTATTGAACAGATCTTCTTTTCCACTCCACTATGGCAGCCATTACAAATTAATCACATATGTTTAACATATGCAATCAATAGAGCTATTACTGTACGACTGTGTACTTCTGTGCATGTGTCCACCAAGAAAACCAGGGATCCAGGACTATGCAGTAGAAGAGAGCACACTGGGGACCCAGATCTTCACTTTTAATTGCCATTCCCCCTCAAAGGAGCCAGGACTCCTGAGAGAAACCGTTGTTATTCCTGGAGCTGAGGAGAACTTCAGTTTACCAACTTCAGGTTACCAACAGGAAACAGTGAGGAAAATATCAAAAGAATGTGAAAGCCCATACAAAAGGACTTCCCAATCTAGGGAAACGTAAGCACAAACCTAAACAATGATGTCAACTTATTATATCATTGCATCAAATAGAAATGCACATTATACAAATTAATAAAGTAAATATAAACAAGCCAGAGTGCTCTAAAAGTATGTATTATTGATAAAGAAACAAGAGCCAGTTCACAGTGGAGGAACCTGGCAAAAACTGCTTTCACCAAGCAATCCAAGTTTTGCTCTCCAATACTAAGAAAAATCAAGATGTCCTGTAGCATGATGGGAAGAACTAGAGCCACATCTGATGTCCCTGCCAGATGAGAACAAGCAGCTCATGGGAAACATGCAAAAAACATACAAGTGGACAACCAACAAAATAACCAGCCTGTGCCCTTCAAAACTGTCAAGATCATCATCAAAGTCAAAGAAAGACCAGAACAGTGCAGATGATGGAGATGGAGGAGAGTGAGGTGTCAAGGCACCAAACACAGCCTGAGTGGCTGAACTTGGTCTCTCCTCTATCTGGAACAGTGTCAGGACAGTTGACAAAAGCAAAGTGGCATCTGAGGAAGGTGGGGACCGATGTGCAAGGCCAGTTTCCTGCATTTGAAGGTGGCATTGTGATTATTAGATAGAACGCCCTTGCTTGCTTGTAGGCAACACACATTACAATATCCAGGGAGGGCAGAGGATCAAATCAGGTACTTGCTTACAAGTGAGTCTTCATTATGAGTGGCAGTTTAAAAATTCACAAATTTTGCAGACCCAGGGACAGGAGAGATGACGCGATGGATAAAGCACGCACTTGGTCACACAAGTGTAAATACAGCAGTTTAGATCCCCCAAACTCACGTTTTGGCTGGACGGAAACAGTGCCCATCATGTTATTCCAGCCCTTAGAAGACAGAAGCAGAAGAGCTGCCCAGCAAGCTGTAGCTTAGACTACCCTGCTGGCAAACTCCAGGTTTAGTTGAGAGAACCTGCCTCAATGAATAAAGTGGAGAACAACTGAGGACTCCCCAATGTCAATCCAAGGCCTCCACATGCACATGCACATGCTCACGCAGTTCCATGCACTTGGCCATGTGTACCCACACACATACACATCCTACACATCGTGCATCCACTGCCCCGGCACGTCTATTCACAACTGCAGAGTTGCTTGTAGATGAGCTTAATTTCCCAACAACAAAGCATCATATATGTGAACCCTAACACAGCCAAAGAGGAGAATATTACGACAACCATTAAAAATCATTTAATCAAATACTATTTAATGACAGCTGTGCATATAAATGTAGTTCTATTAGCACTAATACTCAAATCCTGGTCACACTAAGTTCCTACCTGCTGAATACTGAAGTGCAATCACTTCCCTCCGAAATCTCCACTACTCACTGCTCCAGGTATCTTATTAAACGGCCACCCTCAGCTGTGTGTCTGAGAGGACTATAAGCCCCTCAGAGAGGTATCATGCAGGTCATTGCTCTGGTGTCCTGGGTTCTGTCCCATTCCAGACATGCTTCCTGGCTTTCATTCCACAATCCTACATGATTCTGGGGTCTCCTGGAGCTCAAGGTCTCACTGTGTCCTTTGTTACTTGCAGTCAGTCAGTCTCTACGCTATCTTCTCCCAAATCTAATTCTTCAGGCTAAGTGGAAGTGTCTCCTCTTGCCTTACCCATGTGCCCCCAAAAAGTCTCTAAAACCGTTTCCATCTAGTTCAATCACAATCAGAAAAGAATACTCCCCTGTGTAGACACCTTCTGGGGTGGAGAAGGAGAACGAAAGGAACAGGCAGGAATCCCCTGGAAACGTCGCTCAGTCCCAGGTCCCTCTGACCTGCATAGAGAGGTAGAGACAGACACAAATAAGCAAACACACGAGCAAATGACTCCCTAAAAACCCAGAATATCTACATCAAAAGATGGCCCTTTGCTCAGCTCCAAAAGACAACATGGGACTAGAGAGATGGCTCAGCAGTTAAGAGTACTAGCTGCTCTTGCAGAGGACCCAGGTTCGATTCCCAGCACCTGCATGGTGGCTAACAACCACTGGTAATTCCGGTTCCCGAGGAATCTGATGCCCTCTTCTGACCTACTCAGGCATTGCACAACAAAGGTACACTTACATACATACATACAATACACTCAGACACATAAAAACAATAAAACGTTTTAAAAGACAACAAAAGTGACTTGTTTTCATCTGTATTTTGTAAAAGTGGCCCCTTTAAAAACTGCTACATGAATATTGGAAAACAAAATGATGATTATAAAATATAAGGTAAATTAATAACAACACTGGTAGCCCACCCACACACCCTAAATTGAACTGGACCCCCAATAAGCCCTCCCTAATTCTGGTTTCTCTCCTCCCTGCATCCAACAAACACCATCTTGAGCTTTGACTCTCTCCTTCCTCTGCTCTTCATAATCTCACTGTATGCATTCACATTACCCAACAGTAGTTTCTCAGGCCCTTTGATTTCCCCTAAGTATAGCATTCTGTGCAACCGAGACTTGTTCTCCCTCAGCATGATGGTCCTAAGGCAAGTCCCTATGTATGTACAGCTCACTGCCTGTCCGCAGCATGATGTGAGCAATTCATTCACCGTGCTGTAATAGGCATGTGGACTGAATCCTTCCACCTCCTTCCCATAAGGAATGCTACAGGAACATCCTTATCCAGGTCCCCCTGGACCCTCTATAGTACCTTTTCAGGTCTTGTTGGAAGAATCTGCTGGACCACAGGGTGCAAACACCCCCAACTTTTCAAGACAAGGATGAATTGTCTTTTATAGTACTCAACCCATTCAGTGAGCCTTCAGTGGGGTTTAAGGTTTAAGGTGGAGCTTCATCTAGAAAGTTCCAAATGAGGACCAGCTCTACCTTCAAAAGCCTCCCAGGACAAATCTACCTGGGCTGCTGGAGCTGCTATGAGACACATGGAGTGGAAGGAGGGCCCTGAAGCTCAGGTGCACTGGAGAACACTCTGGAGTGCTTCCTGCAGCTGCAGATTCTGCTGCTATTCGCTGGGCTCTAAGCTCTCTAAGAGATGTTCTTGCGGGAGTCCTAGGCCCTCTGGTTCCTCTCAGAAACACCCTGAGAAAACCTGGAGTAGACACAGGAGAGCTGAAGCATGGGCCAGTTCTCATCCCCCTGCACCACGTGGCTCCTCATGAGGCCTTTGTCTTCTCTGGGTGAATGAAGCCAGAAAACCCTTTGGATTATCCTGGGGGCCCCTCCATCTTTCAATGCCTTTGGACCTGCCTCTGGACCATTCTGGACACATTCTGGCTCCACTCTAACACAGCAAAATCCACAGATTGAGATAGAACAGTCCTTCCTTGAGGTCACATCTCTATGTGGCCTTACTACTGGGCCTCCTGCAGACTCCCCGGTCTGCCCCCACCAAGAGTTCCCTGATTAGGGTCTCTGAGGCTCCTCGCATTCTTGTTTTCCTTCCTTATCATGAGGAAGAGTAGAATTAGCAGACCCGGCTCTGAATCCTGCCTTACTCCACCTTTTCAGACTTGGGGGCTAAGTCCATTGCTTAACCTCTTGAGGTTCCATTTTCTGCCACATAGCAGAATAACAGGCTCCTTATCACTTTGATCTGTTGTGAAGTCTCAAAAAGATCATATACTTGGAGGCCATTCACACCAAGAGTTGACATGTAGGACATGCCCACCAAATAGTGGCTGCTATGAAGCCAGGTCTCTTTGGATGGACTGCAGATTCCAGCAGGTCTCTAGGTTAGCCTGAGCTTGGAGAATTCAGCACCTCCTCTTTGTTCTATTTACAGGGAGAGGATTTTCAGAAACTTCAGGCTGCTGCAATGAAGGGAGATACAGACCCAGGCTTACGTGTTAGTCCAAAGAGGTAATACCCCAACCTCTCCTTACAATGCCCCTTGATATACAGTTCTACCAAACTGGATGGGAATTTCCTTTCTAATCTCTTTGCATGCTGTGTCCCTCTTACTGATCACAATCAATGTGTACTTAGTTGATATTTCGGGGGGGGGCGGTGTGAGTACAAATATACCCAATGGGCCCTTGTCCCATCATCCTACATAATCATCTGAGCACCCAGGTTCTGCTGGATTCATGCCTAGACCTGCCAGGAGACTCATCAAAAAGTTTATACACGACTGCACTCAATAAACACAAGGTGTTCAGCAACTGCCATCAGTGTTGACTGAAATACCTCTTTGCCGCAGGCCAGGAACTTAGCAGGTCCCTGGAATACCCAGGGACACTGCCCTCAAAGACTTCATAAGTTGATGTGGAAGGCAAAGCCAAAGTCAACTATGAAAGCATCCAGAGTGTATAGAATCTAGAAAGATACATTAGCCCAAGCAAAACAGAGATGAGAGGTTGCATCCCGTGTCTATTGTGGTGAGTTGGCTGGAGCAGCCGCCACCTTGACTACAAGGAGAGGCTTTATGTGATAAGACTGGATAAATATGCTGAGGCTCACAGGTCACACCAAAATCACAGGCTTCTCCGGGTGATGGAAAGCCGCAGAAGGTTTCAAGTGGAGGAGTCTACATTTTAGAAGAATCACTCTAGGATCTTTAAGATATGAAGTCAAAAGATTAGGAGGTCAATCCAGGAATCTAATAATATATGAATTATAGAATTTCTCAAGCAGATAGAACCAAAAACATACAGGAAAGTCATTCAAGATATAATTTAGAAACATTTCACCAACCAAAGGACACAAATTTCTAAACTGAAAGCTTTATCAAGGGGTCAATATGGTATATGTAAATAGGTCTTCACCAGAGCCCTGCAAGGCCAATGTTCCCAATTAAGAAAAAGAAAATGGGTAATATAAAGAATCAGGAAGCAGAATGGCATTGACTCTTTTACTAATTAATGCTTCTGAGGAGAAAATAAAACATAACAGTGAAAACGCTTAGTATCATTAACAGAAAAAAAAAGAAATGCAACCCTGAATTCTACATCCAAGCAAATAATTGAGCATTGTAATAGTGAGCGAGAGGCACAGAGGAACGCTCCACAGTGTTGGTCAAATTAGGAGTCCTTTATTAATAACCAGCAGTCAGAGAGGGGGGAATGCCCAGAAGACTCTCAGAAAAGCGGGGCAGGGTTTATAAGGCTTAAACCATAATTACATCATGCTACGGGCAAAGTCAATGGTCATAGTTACTTCATATCACCACAATCACACCAGACCAGAGGCAGTAAGTTAACAAAGAGGTTTTTAGTTAACAAAAAGTTTCAGTTAGGATGGGAGGAAGGAGTGGAACTGCACATGCTACCTGGCTACTTGTAAGCTTTCTAGTATTGTAGAAACAATGTAGTCCTTGAAACTGCCTGCAGGAAGCATTCTCCTTGGGTGACCTCAGTGGGAATGACTGGGCAAGGACACAGGGTGAAATAAAAGTCAGCAAGAACAAAATGGAGTTAGTATTGTCATTCCAGCACCTTCTCCAGAAAGGCATCCTTTTTGAGAAGCTATGAGAGGATGTACTCTACCAAAACAAAGCTGTAAACTAACATAAAGAAGAGACAGGAAACTGAAACCTAGCAGAAGGGAGACTATCCCAAGCAAGAGTAACAAGGGTTGGAATAACAATATGAGACTGTGCCCAGAGTGGCCAGTTCTGAGAGTACAGGGTCTGAAGGTTCTGGGAAGGCTCTTTGGAATGACACAGTCAATAATAGCATAGCATAGCAATTAATAAAGACTTTGGAGTTCAATTAGTAATCCGTAGCCCAGCAGACAAGCAAAGAAAGGAGATCATATCAGCCCTAGGGAAGACAAAAAGTCATGCAGAAAAGAAAAAATAACTGTTTCTTTAAACTCTAAGCACATACAACTTTGAAATAAAAACAGCAAAACTATTAATATAAATACCCTGGAGTCCTCCTGCCTCCAACACTACCATTCCAAAGTGCCCAGAGGAGTCAAAGCCAGATACTTGTCCCAGATGCTCTATCTACCCCAGGCAGGCACCTTTCCTTTGAGGAATGGGAGCCACTAGGCCCAGGTGGGAGACAATATAAATTTGCAAAGAGATCTTAAGACTAGAAGGGAGAAACCTGGTAATTAATGCTTTGGACAAGACTAAATTCAGCATGTCGCCCAGGCAGCCTTCGGAATGGAGTGTGTATAAAGCACAGGGCAGCCTGGAGAGCCTATCAGAGCACCTTAATCTCACTTTTTGTCTTGTATGATTTAAATTATTCAGTGTCTTTGAAAACCAGCAGCATTGCCTTTGTAAGATCAGACAGCCCTGTCCACAGGGCGCCAATTTAGGATCTCCTCTGTGGGCTTGGTCAGAGCCTTTGGGTTCCCGTGCCTTGAAGTCTAGAGATTTGTACCAGTCAAATCATCCCTGGGCCCGAGCCCCAGCGGGCTTCTTTCTGCTCCTCATTCTGCTGCCTAAGGGTTCTTCCCTCAGCAGGGTAGAGACTCAGCCCCATGCAGAGCACCCAGCACCGGGAGAACAGAACCAGAGGAGGTTGGGGAAGGTGCTCAGATGACTGCAGCCAGCTCCGATCACCCACATTCAACAGAGCAGTTGCTGATTTCCAGGGTGCTTCTTACTGAAGCCCAGGTGCAGGTGTGAACACTCCCCATTCCAGAGACCATTTGGTCCTCACAATGGCCTCATGAAGTAGGGACTACTGTTGCACCAATTTCACGGATGAAGCAACCAAGGCACAGGAAACCAAGGAAGCCCAAGACTCCATAGCGCCCAGGCTGGAGAACTGGGATCCAAATTAAAGTCTTCCTGGCCCTCTGCTGCTTTTTAGAATCCCATGTGTGTAGACATGGAGCTGGGCCAAGGGATTTAAAGAGGGTAAAACTTGAAGTCACTCCCTTCACAGGGTGCTCCTGGGATAAGGGGAGTCAGGTTCATAGACACGGTGCTCCAACATCCTAAAGTTAGCATCTCAAAGGAGAGTTTGTGAAGACAGGCCCAGAGAAAAAGGATCTGGAGTGATGGGGCTGCTTTGTCCCCTCTAAATTGGAACCAGCGGGTAGAGCAGATGTGAGGGTGCTTGTGGAAAGCCATTGCGAAATCCCAGACACGCACGATCATTCTGAGCATCCCCAGGAGGGCAGAGATCATTGAAGGGCAGAGCAGTGTGTGGAAGGAATGTACCATGTGAGTTGGAGGGGCTTCTGTGCAGGAAGGCATGGAACATAGTAAGTGATTCCGTGCCAGCTGCGCAGCTCAGAAAAGGATCTGGGGACAAAACTCGGTCTGAGCTCTGTTCCATGATCCCTTCCCAGAACATCCCTCACCACTCTCAGCCATCTGCAAACTGGAATGAAGACAGCCCCTGTGTCCACTGCAGAGTGACTGGGAGGTTATTATGATTTGAATATGAGCCGTCTCCCATAGGCTTATGATTTTGAAACTTGGTCCCCAGCTGGAAGCCCTGTTTGGGAAGATTGTAGAATGATTAGGAGGTGAAAAGTCATTGGAGGAAGTGAATCACTGGGGCAGACCTTGATGCAAACAGCTGCCTCCCACTCCTGCCGCCATGCCTTCCCACCATGATGGACTGTAGCTCCTCAAACTGTAAGCCAAAGTAAATGGTTCTTCTCTTAAGATGCTTCTTGTCAGGTGTTTTCTCATAGCAATGAGAAAAAGGAAGGACTGCAGGAGGACTACATGAGGAACCAGGGCTCTGAGAGACTGAAGAATAAGCCCAAGGTCACACAGCTTGGAAGCAGGAGGCATGATTTCTTCCACTGCATTATTTTCCTTTTAAACAACCTGATTGTTCTTTCTTCCACAGTGGTCGCATTGTAGTTGGCAACCATGTTTGTGCTCCTGTGAGGGAGTAGAACTAGGTGCTCCAAGTAACTGAGGAAGAATTTGAACTTTGAGCCCAGCAACTGAAACCCCTGGCCATGCAGTACAACCTGCAGCCTGCATGGTGTATGAGACCGAATGGCACCAAAGACAGCTGTGAATGTGGCCCAACACAAAATGGCAAACTGACTTATAGCACTGTAGGTTTATTTGGTATTTTGTTTGTTTTTGTTAACTGAATTGCATGTTTCTTTTTTTAAGATGATGTGTATGTATGTGTGCCTCTGTGTGGATATGTGCATGTGAAAGCAGATACCCAAGAAGGCCAAAGGCATCAGATATCCCTGATGCTGGAATTACAGGCAGTTGTGAGTCACCTGAGGTGGATGCTAAGAACTAAATTCAGTTTCTCTGCAAGAGCAAAATACGCCCTTGACCAGCCATCTCTTCAGCCCCAATATATGGTTCTCCAGCTTGAACTTTGTAAACAATAACAACATTTTGCAATGTGAAAGGTTGGACACACCTAAATGCTAGCCCATCCCTGAACTCCAAAGCTTCTATAGGCTGATACAGCTGGAAACTGGCTGATCTTCAATTTGGAAGTCACGGTTCCTCTCCCACTTTTCTACCTACTGGTTCCATGACCTTGCACATGGGTCTCAGTTTTATACCAGCAACAAGGAAACAACTGTGCCCACTCTAAGCAACTGCCAGGTTTAGTCTGCCCCTCCAACAAATGTGTGCAAAAGCCCTCTATTAACTAGTGAACTTGACCAATACAACAAAAAGAAGGGACCACCATGTCACCCACAGATCCTGAGATGAGCATTTATGTGCAAGGAATCTTATGAAATCACTCCTGGGAAA